>JAIUJO010000557.1:110000-125000 GCA_023846275.1 Vanilla planifolia | reverse complement strand
GTTCTCTGGGAATCCATTTTTTTACTACCATTTACAATCATAATTCCAAACAATTATGCCATATCAAAGACCTTTCTTTACATATTGTTTCTTTCTATTGATTTCATTATCATACCATGTTATTTCTTTTTTTTCTAATTATCATAACAATGCATAAGTAACAACAAACATCATGTTTTCCTTTACCATATGCAACAATTAAAACACCATGTGATAGTAAGAAAACTATGTAAAACATACAATACTGTGCTACATCACAGGGTTAGGAAATTTATCTACCTGGATTTGCTGTACCAAATTTTTCTTACCCACTTCTAATTCTTCTTGATGTCCTACCTAGAAGCCCTGATGTCCTACAAGCCCGTTAAACACAAAAATAATTAATTTAAAATGCTTATAAGGCAAAATTACGTTTTTAAAAGTTGTTCCCAAATGGCTAAAATTTTGCTTTCTAAAAGCTTGCCCAAACAATCAAAAATCCCAAACGGCCAAAAATCCTGCTTTATTAAAGCTGTCCCAAACGGGCTTTTCAAAAATCCCAAATCTTGCTTACGGTCTTTCCGTCGGCGCTGGACAGCCTGCCCCCAGCGAGACTCGATCTAGGCCCGGCGCTGGACCGCCCATATCGGTTCAGCAACGCGAACCAGTTCAATTCTTTCTCTCTCTCCCCCATGCATTCGACGAAACCGAAACCTTTCGTCAGCGAAATTCGAGACCTCCGGCGTCTCCCGTTGGCCAAATCAACCCCTCTCGATTTCCGTCGCTCACCGAAAAACCCTTAAACAATGACGACAAAGAAATTCGCGTTTTCCTTACCTTACGGAACCCTCGCCGACCTTCACCGTTGCGTGCCGAAATTCCTCGAAGAGCATGGTAGCTGCTGTCGGAATCTCGTCCTTAAGGAAATTCTCGCCGCAGTCACGTTTGTTTCAGAACCTAGCACTCCGGAAATTCTCCTTGCAGCCACATGCAGTCGAAGTTTTCGCAAACGTATTTCACCCGATTAGCATTTATAAACGCTGCACATATGTGTCAAACTCTCCCGAAGCAACTACCAGGTGGCTCGTAAAATGACTCTTTTGCATAAAACCCCCTACAAATGCGTTATTTGCAAATATATCCTCCGCCAAATCGAATTTGAACAGAGCTGACATTTAAAAAATTACAATTCTATCCTCAACATTACAAATTTATCCCAAATCTTTAAAAATTCATAATTTATTCATTAGAGCTCCAAAAATTACAAATTAAGCATCATTGGATTCATCTCAAAGAGCTCTTTCTAAAAAAATATCATAAATAAAAATAAAGGAAACTAAGGCTGTTACAATCTTCCCTCCTTCCAAAAATTTCGACTTGAAATTTTGAACAGCTCTGGATTTCGAGTGATCATATCAGTCTCTACTTCCCATGTAGCTTCCCTTTCTGTCTGACCGTGCCACAAGACTTTAACCATGGGAATTATCTTATTTCTTAGCTTTTTCTCTTGTCGATAAAGGATCTCACCGGTGTTTCTGGATAAGACAGATCTTTCTTAATTTCGATGTCTGGATCTATGTAATTCACCACATGAGAGGGATATGGAATGTATCTCCTTAAAACTGAGACATGAAAAACATTATGTACTCCTATCAATTGAGGTGGTAAAGCTAGTCGATATGCCACTTGTCCAACCCTTTTTAATATTTGAAAGGACCAATGAATTTAGGTTTTAATTTTCCTATCTTTCCAACCTAATGATACCTTTTGTTGGACTTACTTTAATAAATACATGCTCTCCTTCTTGAAATTCTATCATTCGGTGTTTGATATCATAGTATTTCTTTTGTCTGTCCTGAGCTACTTTCATTCTTCCTCGAATACTTTTGATCTTTTCAGTTACTTCTTCCACAAATGTAGGACCCATCAAACTTCTTTCCTTTCCCTCATTCCAACATAAAGGTGATTGACATTTTCTACCATAAAGTGCTTCATATGGAGCCATTCCAATACTAGACTGATAACTATTATTATAAGCAAATTCTACCAGCAGTAAGTGACTTTCCCAATCTCCTCCAAAATCTAAAATGCAAAGTCGTAGTAAATCCTCCAAAGTTTTTATAGTTCTCTCTGATTGACCATCTGTTTGAGGATGGAAGACTGTACTGAACTTTAAACTTGTACCAAATGCTTGATGTATACTCTTCCAAAAGTGAGAAGCAAATTTAGGATCTCTATCAGAAATAATAACTTTTGGTATCCCATGCAACTTGACAATTTATTTTACAAATTCTTGAGCTAATTTTTTAGCAGAATAAGTTGTCTTTATAGTAAGAAAATGAGCAGTTTTTGTCAGCCTATCTACAATCACCCAAATTGCGTCATGACTTGCCAGTGATCTTGGCAATCTAACTACAAAATCCATTGCCACTTCCTCCCATTTCCATTATGGTACCGGTAATGACTGTAGTAATCCTCCAGGCTTTTGTTGTTCTCCTTTGATTTGCTGGCAAATTAAACACCTTTGAACCCAATTAGCCACATCTTTCTTTAACCTTGGCCACCAGTATTGTTGTCTCAGCTCTTGATACATTTTATTCTCTCCTTGATGTATGGAATATCGAGAGTTGTGAGCTTCTTTTATTAGTAATTCTTTGAGTTGCTGATGTGCTGGAATACATAATCTATCTTGAAATCGAAGTAGACAATCCTAATCTAATTTAAATTCAGAGACTTGTTCTTCGTTGACCTTTTGGATTATCTTTTGTAGTTTTGGGTCTTCAGCCTGGTCTTCTTTAATTGACATCAACCAATCTGGCCTTACAAATAAGTGAGCTAGCAACATCATATTTCTTTGTATTTCAGATTCTAATTACAACTTGTCCATCTCAAAGATCACTTGCCTTTCTTCTAGGATGGTAGTTAATAATCTATTAGCATTAGCCTTCCTATTGAGAGCATCTACCACAACATTTGCTTTACTTGAATGATATGTGATTTCTACATCATAATCTTTAATAAATTTTAACCATCTTCTTTGCCTAAAATTTAATTCCTTTTGAGTGAAAAGATATTTTAAACTCTGATGATCAGTAAATATCATACATTTAACTTCGTATAAGTAATGTCTCCAAATTTTTAGGGCAAAAATGATAGCTGCTAACTCCAAATCATGCACAGGATAATTCTTTTCATGTGTTTTAAGCTGTCTAGACACATAAGCAATTACCTTGTGATGTTGCATCAATACACAGCCTAGCCCTTGCAACGAGGTATCACTGTATATTTGATAACCTTCTGTTCCTTCTGGCACTACTAGAATTGGAGCTGTAGTTAATTTCTCTTTTAGTATCTGAAAGTTATTTTCACAAGCTGCATTCCATTCAAATTTTGTAGTCTTCCGTGTTAAATTGGTTAATGGTGTGACAATTTGAGAAAAACCCTTGACAAATTTCCTGTAATATCCAGCTAATCCCAAGAAGCTTCTGACCTCCATCACTGTTATGGGTCTTGCCCAATCGATGACAGCTAAAATCTTTTGTGGATCCACAAAAATTCCTTCTGCATTGACATGTCCTAAGAAAATGACTTTGGATAACCAAAACTCACATTTCGAGAATTTGGCATATAATTGGTTTTCTCTCAAAGTCTGTAGTGTTAAATGCAAACGTGTACCATGTTCTTCCAAGGATTTTGAAAAAATCAGGATATCATCAATAAAGACAATGATAAAGTGGTCCAAATATTTCTTGAACACTCGATTCATTAAATCCATAAAAGTTGTTGGTGCATTAGTTAGCCCAAAAGGTAGTACTAAGAATTCATAGTGTCCATACCTGGTTCTGAAAGCTGTCTTTGGAACATCTTCCTGCTTGATTTTTAACTGATGATATCCAGATCGTAAATCAATTTTTGAAAATACAACTGCTCCATGTAACTGATCAAACAACTCATCAATCCGAGGCAAAGGATATTTGTTCTTGATGGTGATTTTATTGATTTCTCGATAGTCCACGCACATACGAAGACTACCGTCCTTTTTTTTCACAAATAAGATAGGTGCTCCCCATGGGGAGACACTTGGCCTAATAAATCCTTTGTCTAATAATTCTTGTAGTTGTATTTTAACTTCTTGTCGTTCAGCAGGTGCCATACGATAAGGAGATTTTGAAATTGGTTCAGCACCAGGAATCAATTGAATTTCAAATTCAATTTCTCTATCTGGAGGTAATCTTGTTAATTCTTCTGGAAAGACATCCAAATATTCTTTTACTATAGGTACTTCTGAGGGTTGACAAAATTGTCTATCCAAGTCCATAATGGATACCAGACATCCATCACATCCTTTCTTTAATAGCTTCTGGGCTTTGAGCATAGTTATGATAGGAATTTTTCTCCCTTGGCCAAAGTAGATTAACTTATCTTCTCCAGGGATTGGGATTTCAATCCTCTTTTCATAACAATCTATTTTTACTTTATGCTCGGACAGCCAATCCATGCCAAGAATTATATCAAATTTCGTCAGAGGTAAGATATGTAGCAATACCGAGAATTGCTTGCCTCTGATATCTATCTTGTCTTCAATAATCTTGTCTACACTAATACTATTTCTATCTGGCATTTTTACTACTAGTAGATCTTTCATGGAGTGAAATAAGGTATTTATTTGCCTCGATGCATTAGTGGATATAAAAGAATGTGAGGCTCCACAATCAAAGAGTACAGAAATAGGTAAGTTATGAAGCACTAGCATACCTATATAATGATGTCAATAGAGTGCATTAGTGAATATAACATAGTATGAGGCTCCAAAATCAAGAGTATAAAAACAGAAATCTATGTAACACGAGCATACCTATAATCACATCAGTAGAGTGCGGAGCATCTTACTGAGTGATCGAATAAATACGTGCCTGACCCCCCTTCCTGTTGCTCTACCTCGAACCGTAGCCCCTGATGTTGTCGTAGATCCGCCGCCCCTACCTCGACTTGCATCCTCTCTAACTCCACTGGTTGAAGCACTGACATTTTTCAATTCAAATAACTTTGGGCAATCTCGAGCAAAATGCCCTAGTTCTTCGCATATGTAGCATCTGACTGGTCGAATAGACTCTGATCTACATTCTCCCATATGCCATTTACCACATTTCCCGCATCTACTCGTTCCATCTGAACGCCAACTAGTTCTGCTAGTACTCAGTCCATATGGTCTGAACCTACTAAATCTTGAATGAGTAGAAGTTTCTTCTCTTGAAAAACTCGAACTACCTCTTTTTCCTATGAATTTGAATTTAGAACTTAGAGGATCAAATCTTTTCTTCTCTTCTTCTTTGCTCGCTGCTAGCAAACTGAGTTCGAGCTCAACCGTGCAGGCATGCTCCAGTAACTATACATAGTTTGTTGTTTGGACTGCTACTAAAGCTACCCGAATTTCGTCCCGTAGGCCTCGTCGAAACATGTAACACCGTTGTTCTTCAGGTGTTATTAATTGGGGCACATATTTAGCCAGGTGGGAGAATTTGATTTCATATGCAATAACCGACATATTTCCTTGCCTGAGATTATTTAATTCTTCCCTCATTTTGGCTTTGATTGAAAGAGGCATATACCATTGCTCAAATTCTTTTGTGAAGTCTTCCCAGGAAATGTCTTTCATTGGTCGACTAGAAAATCGAAGCTGATGTTGAGAACTCCACCACAGTCGAGCAGCATCTTTGAGTACTAAAACTACCAAAGCCACCTTTTTGTCAGCTGGGCAGGACATCCCTTCATAGATAATATTCATTTGCTCAAGCCAGTTTTTAGCAATCATAGGATCCTCTTCCCCAGCAAAAGGAGAATGCATCCATTTAAATTGGTCAACTACCAAGTCAATAGATGTGTCTCTCCTCTATGACTACCAGTGCTTCCAATAGATTGCAACAAAGAGACTAATGTTTGTGCTAATTCCTGTTGCGTATCTCCTTGCTGCTCTCTTTCTTTACCCTTCTCTATATTTCCAGATTCAGATCTTTCCATGGTTTGAAATATATTGCAATCCTGCAAACCATAAAAGATATTTGACAACAAACATTTAAGCAAAAAGTATCACTAAACATACAAATGCATATGATGTGCTGGTGTCCTCACTCACATTTCCCACCTATTCCTGAACAAAAGCTCTGATACCACCTTGTCAAACCCCCACCTAAACCAGTACCTCTAAATAACAAAATTTCCATAAGAGTGAGGACAATGAAGAAAAACCAAGGTGGGGACCCGACGATGAGACAAACTAACTAAACTAAAATCGAAAATATATACATAAAGACATGTTTTTTTTAACTTTAATCACACTAAGCTCTCTCCTTTCTCACACATCTCGTGAAAAGGGCTCTCCTGTAACAGTATCATTCCCAGTTCTCGGTGCAGTGGTTTCATGACCTGTGATGATAGCACTAAATGAGATTTTATATATCTCGGTAGATAATTCCACATAGTTAACCAAGTAAATAAAAAGGCATAATAAAATACCATAAACAATAAAGATGAATCATATGCATCAAGCTAAAATCATACCATATGTCATCTATATAAGGTAATGCCAAATGAAAACCATAAAGAAATGCCAGCTCCTTATATAGTGTGTTATTAGCGGGCCCAATTCCCTTTGACTCATTATCCTCTCGATCCAATCATCAATGACTGTCCTCTAGCCGACGTCCAACCAAGCACATAACACTAGGAAGATATTTGATCCGAAGATCGATACCCGGCGATCCAACATGCTGAGCCTCGTGCCACCAGGCAAGTATGGTACCATACCCTACGATCCAACACGCTGAGCCTGGTGTAAATCATCATGGAGTCATAGCACATAACACTAGGCAGATATCTGATCCGAAGATCGATACCCTGCGATCCCACACACTGAGCCTAGTGATGAGGATAATGATCTCTGGGAATCTATTTTTTTACTACCATTTCCAATCATAATTCCAAACAATTATTCCATATCAAAGACCTTTCTTTACATATTATTTCTTTCTTTTGATTTCATTATCATACCATGTTATTTCTTCTTTTTCTAATTATCATACCAATGCATAAGTAACAACAAACATCATGTTTTCCTTTACCATATGCAACAATTAAAACACCATGTGATAGTAAGAAAACCATGTAAAACATACAATACTGTGCTACATCACAGAGTTAGGAAATTTATCTACCTGGATTTATTGTACCAAATTTTTCTTGCCCACTTCTTCTTCTTCTTCTTCTTCATCTTCTTCTTTATCTTCTTCTTTTTCTTCTTCTTCTTCCTCTTCTTCTTCTTCTTCTTCTTCATTTTCTTTTCTTTTTTTCCTTCCACTTTTTCTTCTTCTTCTTCTTCTTTTACTCAACCTTCTTCTTCTTCTAGTTATTCTCCTATTGCATTTTCTTCTTCTTCATCCTCTTTTTCTTCTTCTTCTTCTCGTTCAATTACTTTTTTTCTTCATCTTCTTCTTCTTCTTCTTCTCCTCACTTTTCTTCTGCTTCTTTTTCTTCTTCTACTCCTTCTTTCTGATCGGCAGGATTGAGAAGAGTTGATTTTCTTCTTCTTCTTCTTTTCTTTTTCTCCTTCCACTTCTTCTTTTACTTCTTATATTGCTTCTACTACTACTTCTTGTTCTTCTCCTTCTTCTTCATCATCTTCTTCTTTTTTTCCTCTTTAGCTTCCTCTTTTTCTTCTTCTTCGTCTCCTTCTACTTCTTCTTCTTCTACTACAACTACTTCTTTTTTGTTCTTCTATTTTTTCTGGTTCTTCTTTTTCTATCTCTTCTTCCTCTTCTTCTTCTTCTTCTTCTTCCTCCTCCTCTTCTTCTTCTTCTTCTTCTTCTTCTTCTTCTCCTTCTTCTTCTCATTCTTCATCCTTTTCTTCCACTTCTTCCTCTTCTTCTTCTTCATCTTCTTCTTCTTCTTCTTCTTCTTCTTCTTCTTCTTTTTCTTCTCCTTCTTCTTCTTCTTCTTCTTCTTCTTCTTCTTCTTCCTCTTCTTCTAAGTCCACTACTTCTTCTTCTTCTTCTTCTTCTTCTAGTTCTTCTTCATTTTCTTCTTCTTTTACTCCTTCGTCTACTTCTTCTTCGTCTTCTTCTTCTTCTTCTTCTTCTTCTTCTTCTTCTGCTTCTTCTTTTTCTTCTTCTCTGTCTTCTTCTTTGTCTTCTTCTTCTTGTTGTTGTTGTTATTTTTTCTTCTTCTTCTTCTTCCTTTACTTCTTCTTATTCTTCTTCTTCTTCGTCGTCATCGTCATCTTCTTCTTCTTCTTCTACTACTACTTCTTCTTCGGCATCTTCTTCTTCATTTTATTCATGTTCTTCTTTTTTCACCTATTCATCTTCTTTTTCTTCCTCTTCTTCTTCTTCTTCTACTTTGTCTTCTTCTTGTTCTTCTTCTCCTTCTTCTTCTTCTACCTCTTCTCCTTTTACTTTTTCTTCTTTTTCTTCTTCTTCTTCTTCTTTTTATTCTTTTCTTCTTCTTTTTCTTCTACTTATCATTCTTCTTCTTTTTCTTTCACTTATCATTCTTCTTCTTCTTCCACTTCTTCACCTTCTTCTACTCCTTTTATTCCTTCTTCTTCTTTTACTTCTTCTTTTTCTTCTTCTTCTACTTCTTCTTCTTCTTCTTTGTCTTCTTGTTCTTGTTCTTCCTCTTCAACTTCTTCAATTTCTTCTCCTTCTTCTTTATCTTCTTCTTCTTGTTCTTCATCCTCATCATCTTCTTCTTCTTCTTAGTTTTCTACCTCTTTTACCTCTTCATCTTGTTGTTCTTCTTTTTCTTACTCATCTTCATCTTCATTTTCTTCTTCTTTTTCTTCTTTGACTTATCCTTCTATTTCCTTTTTTTCTTCTTCTACTTGTTCTTCTTATACTTTTTCTTCTTCTTCTTCTTCTTCTTCCTCTTCCACTTCTTCTCTTTCTTGTTCTTTGTCTTCTTCTCCTTCTTCTTCTTTTTATTCTTATTCTTCTTCTCCTGCTACTTATTTTTACTCTTCTTATTTTTCTTCTTCTTCTTCTTCATCATCTTCTTCTCCTCCATTTTATTCTTTTTTAACTTCTTCTCTGGCTTATTTTCCTTTTTCAACTTTTCTTCTTCTTGTTCTTCTTCTTCCTCCTCCTCTTCATCTAATTTTTCATCATCATCTTCTTCTTCTTCCTCATCTTCATCATCATAGTCATCATCTTCTTCATCTTATTCATCTTCTACTACTTCTTCTTTTTCTCCATCATCATCATAATCATCATCATCATCTTCTTCTTGTTCTTTTTCTTCTTATTCTTCTTGTTCTTCTTCTTCATCATCATCTTCTTCTTCTTCTTCTTCTTCACCTTCTTTTTCTTCTTCGTCTTCTTTGTCTTCTTCTTTTTGTTCTTTTTCTTCTTCCTCTTTTCCAAAATCATCTTCTACTTCTTCTTCTTATTCTTCTTTTCTTCTCCTCCTCCTTCTTCTTTTTCTTATTCTTCTTCTTCTTCCCTTTCTTCTTTTTCTTCTTTATCTTCACCATCTTCTTCATCTCTGTCTTTTTCTTCTTCCTCGTCATAGTCTATTTCTTAATCTACTTTTTATTCTTTTTCTTCTTCTTTTTTTACTACTACTTCTTCATCTGTTCTTCTTCCCCTCTTTCTTCTTCTCCTTCTTCATCTTATTTTTCTTCTTGTTCTTCTTCTTTGTCTTTTTGTTATTTTTATTCCACTTCTTCTTCTTCTTCTTCTTCTTCTTCTTCTTCTTCTTCTCTCTTATTCTTATTCAACTTCGACATCATCTTCTTCTTCTTCTTTTTCTTGTCCTTCTTCTATTTCTTCTTCTTCTGCTTCTTTTTAGTATTGATCTTTTTGTCCTTCTTGTTCTTCTTCTTCTTTGTCATGGTCTTCTTCGTCATCTTCTTCTTTTTCTTCTTCTTCTTCTTATTCCTATTCTTATTCTTGTTCTTCTTCTTCTTCTTCTTCTTCTTCCCCTTCTTCTTCTTCTTCTCTTTTTCTTCCTCTCTTTCTTGTTATTGCTGCTATTCTTCTTATTATTATTCTTCTTCCTCTTCTTTGTCTTCTTCTTCCTCTTCTTTGTCTTCTTCTTCTTCTTCTTCTTCTTCCTCATCTTCTTTTTGTTCTTCTCCTTCTTCTTTTTCTTCTTCTTCTTTCACTTCTACTTCTTCTTCTTCTTCTTCTTCCACTTCTACTTCTTCATCTTCTTCTTCTTCTTCTTCTTCTTCATCTTCTTCTTCTTCTTCTTCTTCCTCTTCTTTTTCTTGTTTTTCTTCTTCTTCTTCATCTTCTTCTTTGCCTTCTCCTTCATTTTCCACTCCTTCTTCTTCTTCTTCTCCTTCTTCTTCTACTTCTTCTACTTCTTATTCTTCTTCTTCTTCTTCATCATCTTCATCTTTTCCTTCTTCTTCTTCTTCTTCTTCTTTGTCATCATCGTCATCATTATCATCATCATCTTCTTCTTCTTCTACTCCTTTTTCTTCTTCTTTCTTGTTCTTCTTCTTCTTCTTCTTATTCTTTTTTTAATTCTTGTTATTATTCTTCTTCTTCTTTTTATTCTTCTTCTTCTTCTTCCTTTTCCTCTTCTTCTCATTCTTCTTCTCTTTTTATTCCACCTTCTTCTTGTTCTTCTTCTTCTTCTTTTTCTTTTTCTTCTTTGTCATCTTCTTCTTCTTCTTCTTCTTCTTCTTCTACTTTGCCTTCTTCTTCTTCTTCCTCTTCTTCTTCTCCATCATCGTCATCGTCATCTTTTTCGTCTTCTTTTTTCCTTCTTCTTCTTCTTCATCTTCTTCGTTTTCGTCTTCTTCGTCTTCATCTTTTTCTTCTTCTTCTTCTATCTCTTCTTCTTCTTGTTCTTCTTCCTCTTTTTCGTCTTCTTCTTCTTCTTCTACTTCTTCTTCTTCTTCCTCTCCGTCTTCTTCTTCTTCTACTCCTTTTTCTTCTTCTTTCTTCTTCTTTCTCCTTCTTTTTCTTCTTCTTCTTCTCCTTCTTCTTCTTCTTCTTGTACTTCTTATTCTTCTTCTTCTTCATCATCATCTTCATCTTTTCCATCTTCTTCTTCTTCTTATTTTTCTTCTTCTTCTTCTTCTTTGTCCTCTTCTTCTTCTAATTCTACTTCTTCTTCGTCTTCGGCTTCTTCTTCTTTTAGTCCTTTTTCTTCTTCTTTCTTCTTCTTTCTTCTTCTTCTTCTTCTTCTTCTTATTCTTTTTTTATTCTTATTCTTCTTCTTTTTCTTCTTTTTCTTCTTCTTCTTGTGCTTCCATTTCCTCTTCTTCTCATTCTTCTTCTCTTTTTATTACATGTACTTCATGTTCTTGTTCTTTTTTTTCTTTTTCTTCTTCATCTTCTTTGCCTTCTTCTTCTTGTTCTTGTTCTTCTTCTTCTTCTTCTTCTTCTTCTCCATCGTTGACATCGTCATCTTTTTCTTCTTCTTCTTCTTCTTCATCTTCTTCGTCTTCCTCTTCTTCGTCTTCTTCTTTTTCTTTTTCTTCTTCTACTACTTCTCTTCTTCTTCTTCTTCTTCTTCCTCTTCTTCTTCTTTTTCTTCTTCCTCTTCTTTATCTTCTTCTTTGTCTTCTACTTCTTCATTCTCGTCTTCTTCTTCTTCTTCCTCTCCGTCTTCTTCTTCTACTACTCCTTTTTCTTCTTCTTTCTTCTTCTTTTTCTTCTTCTTCTTCTTCTTCTTCTTCTTTGTTTTCCTTTTATTCTTCTTTTTATTCATATTCTTCTTCTTCTTCTTCTTTTTCTTCTTCTTCCTCTTCCTTTTCCCATTCTTCTCATTCTTCTCTTTTTATTCCATCATCTTCTTCGTCTTTTTCTTCTTCTTCTTTTTCTTCTTCATCTTCCTCGTCTTCTTCTTCTTCTTCTCTTCTACCCCTTCTCCTTCATCTTTTTCGTCGCCCTCATCATCGTCACCATCATTTTTTTGTCTTCGTCTTTTTCCTCCACTTCTTCTTCTTCTTCTTTTTCTTCTTCTTCTTCTTCCTCCTCTTCTATTCCTTCATCTTTTTCGTCGTCTTCCTCTTCCTCATCTTCTTCTTCTTGTTGTTCATTTTCTTCTTTTTCTTCTTCTTCTTCTTCTTCTTCTCTTCTCCTTCTTCCTCTTCTTCTTCATCTTCTTCTTCTATTTCTTCTTCATCTTCTTCTTCTTCCTATTCTTCATATTCCTCTTCTTCTTCTTCTTCATCTTCTTCTTCTTCTTCTTGTTTTTCTTCTTCTTCTCCTCCTTCTGTTTCCACTTCTTCTTCCTCTTCTTCGTCTTCTTCTTCTTTCTCTCCTTCTTCATCATCTTCTTCTTCGTCTTCTTCTGCTTCTTTTTGTTCTTCATCATCTTCTTCATTTTGTTCTTCGACTTCTTCTTATTCGTCTTCTTCTTCTTCATCTTCTTATTTTTCTTCTACGTCCTCTTCTTCTGCTTCTACTTTTTCTTCCACTTCTTCTTCTTGTTCTATGTCATTTTTTTCTTCTTCTTCTTTTAGTTCTTCTTGTTCTTTAAATTTTTCTTCTTCTTCTTTTCCTTCTACTTATTCTTCTTCTTCTCCTTCTTCTTCTTCCACTTCTTCACCTTCTTCTACTCCTTTTATTGCTTCTTCTTCTTCTAGTTCTACTTCTTCTTTTTCTTCTTCTTCTTCTACTTCTTCTTCTTCTTCATCATCTTCATCTTCTTCTTCTTCTTCTTCTTCCTCCTCCTGTTCCCCATCTTCTCATTCTTCTTCTCTTTTTATTCCATTATCTTCTTCTTCTTCTTCTTCTTCATCTTCGTTGTCTTCTTCTTCTTGTTCTTCTTCTTCTTCGTCGCCCTCATCATAGTCACTGTCATCTTTTTCATCTTCTTCTTTTTCCTCCACTTCTTCTTCTTCTTCTTCTTCTTCCTCTTCTTTTCCTTCATCTTCTTCGTTGTCTTCCTCTTCCTCTGCTTCTTCTTATTGTTCATATTCTTATTATTATTATTATTATTATTATTATTATTATTATTGTTCTTCTTCTCTTCTCCTTCTTCTCTTCTCCTTCTTCCTCTTCTTCTTCATCTTCTTCTTTTTTTTCTTCTTCATCTTCTTCTTCTTCCTCTTCTTCATATTCCTCTTCTTCTTCTTCTTCTTCTTCTTCTTGTTTTTCTTCTTCTTCTTCTTTTTCTTCTTCTCCTTCTTTTTCCACTTCTTCTTCCTCTTCTTCGTCTTCTTCTTCTTCCTCTTCTTCTTTTTCCTCCGCTTCTTCTTCTTCTTCTTCTTCATCTTCTTCTTCATCATCTTCTTTGCCTTCATCTTCTTTGTCGTCTTCCTCTTCCTCTTCTTCATCTTGTTCTTGTTATTATTCTTCTTTTACTTCTTCTTCTTCTTCTTCTTCTTATTCTTCTTCTTCATCTCTTCTCCTTCTTCCTCTTCATCTTCATCTTCTTCTTCTTTTTCTTCTTCCTCTTCTTCATATTCCTCTTCTTCTTCTTGTTTTTCCTCTTCTTCTTTATCTTCTTCTCCTTCTTTTTCCACTTCTTCTTCCTCTTCTTCGTCTTCTTCTTCTTCATCTTTTTCTTCATCATCTTCTTCTTCTTTGTCTTCTTCTGCTTCTTCTTCTTCTTCATCTTCTTCATTTTGTTCTTCGAATTCTTCTTATTCGTCTTCTTCATCTTCATCTTCTTCTTCGTCTTCTTCTTCTTCATCTTCTTCTTTTTCTTCTTCGTCCTCTCCTTTTTTGACTTCTTCAGTTTGTTCCTCTTTTTCTTCTTCATCTTCTACTTCCTCTTGTTCTTTGTCATGTTTTTCTTCTTCTTGTTCTTCTTCTTCGACTTCTTCTTCTTCTTTTTCTTCTTCTTCTTCCTCTTTTTCTTCTACTTATTCTTCTTCTTTTTCTTCTTCTTCTTCCACCTCTCTACCTTCTTCTACTCCTTTTATTCCTTCTTCTTCTTGTTCTACTTCTTTTACTTCTTCTTCCTCTACTTCTTCTTCTTCCTCTTCTTCTTCTTTGTCTTCTCGTTCTTGTTCTTCCTCTTTTACTCCTTCAATTTCTTCTTCTTCTTTATCTTCTTCTTCTTGTTCTTCATCTTCTTCTTCTTCTTCTTCTTCTTCTTCTTAGTTTTCTACCTATTCTACCTCTTCATCTTCTTGTTCTTCTTTTTTCTTAATAATCTTCATCTTCGTTTTTTTCTTCTTTTTCTTCGTTAACTTATTTTTCAGTTTCCTTTTTTTGTTCTTCTACTTGTTCTTCTTATACTTTTTCTTCTTCTTCTTCTTCTAATTCTTCTTCTTTTTCCTCTTCCACTTCTTCTCTTTCTTCTTCTTTGTCTTCTTCTCCATCTTCTTCTTCATATTCTTATTCTTCCTCTCCTGCTTATTATTTTTACTCTTCTTATTTTTCTTCTTCTTCTTCTTCTTCATTTTCTCCTCCTCCTTTTTATTCTTTTTTTACTTCTCTAGTTTATTGCTCCTTTTCAACTTTTCATCATCTTCTTCTTCTTCTTCCTTTTCATCATAATCATTGTTTCTTCATCTTCTTTGTCTTCTACTACTTCTTATTTTTTCTCCATCATCATCATCATCTTCTTCTTATTCTTCTTCTTCTTATTCTTCGTCTTGTTCTTCTTCTTCATCATCTTCTTCTTCTTCTTCTCCTTTGTCTTCTTCTTTTTCATCTTTTTCTTCTTCCTCTTCTTCAAAATCATCTTTTACATCTTCTTCTTCTTCTTCTTCTTTTCTTCTCCTCCTCCTTCGTCTTCTTCTTCTTCTTCTCTTTCTTCTTCATCTTCTTCTGCTTCTTCTTTATCTTCACCATCTTCTTCATCTCTCTCTTTTTCTTCTTCTTCTTCGTCATAGTCTTCTTCTTCTACTTCTTCTTCTTCTTCTTCCTCTTCTTATTCTTTTTCTTCTTCTTCTTCTACTACTACTTCATCGGTTCCTCTTCCCCACTTTCTTCTTCTCCTTCTTCCTCTTATTTTTCTTATTGTTCTTCTTCTTCGTCTTCTTCTTGTTTTTATTCCTCTTCTTCTTCTTCATCATATCCTCCTCCTCCTTCTTCTTCTCCTTATTCTTATTCA
>JAIUJO010000557.1:100000-102500 GCA_023846275.1 Vanilla planifolia | reverse complement strand
TCCTCTTCTTCTTCTTCTTCTTCTTCTTCTCTTCTTCATCTTCTTCTTCCTCTTCATCGTCTTCCTCTTCTTCTTCTTCTCCTGCTTCTTCTTCTTCTTCTTCTTCTTTTTGTTTTTCTTCTTCTTCTTCTTTTTCTTCTCCTTCTCTTTCCTCTTGTTTTTCCTCTTCTTCTTCGTCATCTTCTTCTTCTTCTTCTTCTTCTACTTCATCTTCTTCTTCTTCTTCTTCATCTTTATCTTCTTCTTCTTCTTCTTCTTCACCTTTTTCTTCTTCTTCGTTTTCGTCATCTGCTTCTTCGTCTTCTTCTTCTTCTTCTTCATCTTCTTCATTTTGTTCTTCGACTTCTTATTCGTCTTCTTTCTCTTCGTCTTCTTTTACTTCTTCTTTGTCTTCTTCTTTTTCTGCTTTGTCATCTTCTTTTTTGTCTTCTTCAATTTATTCCTCTTTTTCTTCATCTTCAACTTCCTTTTTCTTCTTCTGCTTCTACTATCTCTTCTTCTTCTTCTTTCACTTCTTCTTCTTCTTCCTCCCCTTTCTCTCCTACTTCTTTTTCTTCTTCTTACTGTATTTCTTCTTCTTCTTCTACTTCTCCTTCTCCTTCTTCTTCCCCTTATTCTCCTTCTTCTCCTTCTTCTTTGTCTTCTCTTTTTTAATCGTTATCCTCTTCTTTTTCTTTTTCTTATTTTTTGTCTTCTTGTTGTTGTTGTTGTTTTTTTTTTCTTCTTCTTCTTCTTTTTCTTCCTCTTTTACTTCGTCCTCTGCTTCTTTTTCTTCTTCTTCTTCTTCTTCTCGTTTTTCTTCTTCTTCTGCTTCTTCTTCTTCGTCTACTTCTTCTTCTTCTTCTTCCTTTTCTTCTTCTCTACTGCTTCTTTATCTTCATGTTGTTGTTTTTATTCCTCTCCTTCTTCTTCTTCTTCTTCTACATCTTCTTATTCTTCTTCTTCTCCGTCAGCGTCGTCGACTTCTTCTTCTTATCTTCTTCTTCTAATCTTCTTCTTCATATCTTCTTCTTCGACTTCGACTTATTCTGCTTCTTTTTCTTCGTCTTCTTCTTTTTCCTCGTCTTCTTCTTCATCTTTTTCTTCTTCTTCTTCTGCTTCTGCTTTCTCTTCTTCTTCTTCTTCTTCTTCTTCTTCTCCCTCTTCTTCTTCTTCGTCTTCTTCTTCTCCCTCTTCTTCTTCTTCTACTTCTCCTTCTTCTACTTCTTCTTTTTCTTGTTCTTCTTCTTTTTATTATTATTATTCTTCTTCTTTTTGTTCTGCTCATTCTTCTTCTTCTTCTTCTTCTTCCACTTATTCTCCTTCTTCTTCTCCTTTTATTCCTTCTTCTTCTAATTCTTCTACTTCTTGTTCGTCTTTTTCTTCCTCTGCTTCTACTTGTTCTTGTTCTTCTTCTTCTTTCACTTCGTGTTCTTGTTCTTCTACTTCTTTCACTTCTTGTTCTTGTTCTTCTTCTTCTACTTTTTTTTTCTTCCTCTTCTTCTTCTTCATCTTCTTCTTCGTCTAAGTATTTTCCCTCTTCTACCTCTTACCTCTTAAACTTCTTGTTCATCTTTTTCTTACTCATCTTTTTCTTCATCTTCATCTTTTTCTTCTTTTCCTTCCTTTTCTGTTTCTTTTTCTTCTTCTTCTTCTTCTTCTTATTCTTCCTCTTGTTCTTCCACTTCTTCTACTTCTTCTTCTTCTTCTTCTTCCGCTTTTGATTCTTCTTCTTCTTCTTTTTTTATTTCTCTTCTTCTTCTCCTCCTCCTCTTTTTTATTCTTCTTCTACTTCTTCTCCTGCTTATTCCTCTTCTTCAACTTTTCTTTTTCTTGTTCTTCTTCCTCTTCTTCGTCTTCTTCTTCTTCTAGTTCTACTTCTTCATCATCTTCTTCTTCATCTTCTTCTTCTACTTCTTCTTCTTCTTCCCCATCATCATCATCATCATCATCTTCTTCTTCTTCTTCTTCTTCTTCTTCATCTTCTTCTTCTTCTGCTTTTTCTTTGTCCACTTACACTTATTCTTCTTCTTCTTCTTATTTTTCATCTTCTTCTTCTTAAACTTCTTCTTCATCTTCTTCATCTTCTTTGCCTTCTTCTTCTTTGTCTTTTTCTTCTTCTTAAACATCTTCTACTTCTTCTTCATCTTCTTCGTCTTCTTCTTCTCTTTCTTCTTCTTCTTCTTCTTTAACTTCTTCTTCTTCTTCTTCTTTATCTTCACCTTCCTCTTCATCTTTTTCTTTTTTTCTACTTCTTCGCCATAGTCTTCTTCCTCTTCTTCTTCTTCTTCTTCTTCTCCTTCTCCTTCTTCTTCTTCAACTTTTCTTCTTCCCTACTTTCTTCTCCTCCTTCTTCTTCTTATTCTTCTTCGTCGTCTTCTTCTTCATTCTATTCCTCTTCTTCTTCTTGTTCTTGTTCTTCTTCTTCTTTTTCTTCGACTTCATCTTCTTCTTCTAGTTTTCCTTCTTCTTCTTCTTCATCTTTTTTGTGTTGATTTTTCCTCTTCTTTTTCTTTGTCGT
>JAIUJO010000557.1:75000-82500 GCA_023846275.1 Vanilla planifolia | reverse complement strand
TACTTTAACTTCTTCTTCCTTTTCTTCTTCTTGAACTTCCTCTTCTTCTTCTTCTTCTTCTTCGTCATCTTCTACTTGTTCTTCTTCTTCTTTTTCTTTGTGTTCTTCTTCTTCTTCTTCATTATAATCATCTTATTCTTCTTCGTCTTAATTATCCTCTTCTTCATCAACATCATCTTCTTCTTCTTCCTCATCTTCATTTTTAACGTCTTCTTGTTCTACTTCTTCCTTTTCTTCTTCTTCTTCTTCTTCTTCTTTTTCTTCTTCATCTTCGTCATCTTCTTCTTCCTCTTCTCCATCTTCCTCTTCTTTGTCTTCATCTTCTTTTTCTTCTTCTTCTTCTTTGCCCTCTTCTTCTTCGTCTTCTTCATCTACTTCTTCTTCTTCCTTTTTTTCTTCTTCTTCTTCATTTTCTTCTTCATCGTCTTCTTCTTCATCATCTTCTTCTTTGTCTTCTTCTTCTTTGTCATTGTCTTCTTCTTCTTCTTCTTCTTCTTCTTTGTCTTCTTCTTCTACTTCTTCTCCTTTTTCTATTTCTTTTTCTTCTTATTAAATTTTATTATTATTATTATTGTAATTCTAAGTCTTCTACTTGTTCGTATTGTACTTCTTCTTCTTCTTCTTCTTCATCTTTGTCGCCTTCTTCTTCTTCTTCTTCTACTCCATCTTCTTCTTCATTTACATCTTCTTCTTCTTCTTCTACTTCTTCATCATAATGATATTCTTCTTCTTCTTCTTCTTCTTCTTTGTTTTGTTCACCTCATCTTCTTCTTGTTCATAATCTTCTTTTTCTTTGTTTCTTCTTCTTCTTCTTCTTCTTCTTCTTCCTTGTCTTCCTCTTCTTCTTCTTCGTCTTCTTATTCTTCTTCTTCTTCTACGTCATCTTCATATTCTTCTTCGTCTTCTTCTTCTCCTTCTTCTTTTACTTCTTCACCTTCTTCTCCTTCTTCTTTATCTCCTTCTCATTATTTTTCTTCGTCTACTTCTTCTTCTTCCTCTTCTTCTGCATCTTCTTACTGCTCTTCTTCTTCTTCTCCTCGTCCTCTTTCTTCTTCTTATACTTCTCCTTCTTCTTCTTATTCTTCTTCTTCTTCTACTTCTTCTTCTTCTTCTTCTTCTTCTTCTTCTTCTTTCTTCTTCTTCGTCTTCTTCTTCTTTCTTCTTCTTATTCTTCCTCTTGTTCTTCTACTTCTTCTAGTTTTTCTTCTTCTTTTTTTCTTTTCATCCTCTTTAACTTCTTGTTCTTCATCTTGTTCTTGTTCTTGATGTTCTAATTCTTCTTCATCTTCTTCCTCATCATCTTCTTCTTCTACTACTTCTACTTCTACTTCTTTTTCTTCTTCTTCATCTTATTCTTCTTCTCATTTTAGCTCTCCTTCTTCTTCTTCTTCTACTTCTTCTACTTCTCTTCATCTCCTTCTTCTTCTTCTTCTTCTACTACTTCTTCTCCTTCCCCTTCTTCTTCTACATCTCCTCTATCTATTTCTTCTTCTCCTCCTTCTTCTTCTATTATTCTTCTTCGTCTTTTTTTTGTCATCATCATCTTCTACTTCTTCCTCTTCTTCTTCTTCTTCTTCTTATTTTTCTTCTTCTTGTTATTCTTCTACTTCTTCATGTTATTCTTCTATTTCTTCTTCTTTTTCCTCTTCCACTTTTTCTTCTTCTACTCCTCCTTGTCTTTCCTCTACTTCTTTTTCTTCTTCTTGCTCTTCGACTACTACTTCTTCTACTTCTTCTCCTTCTTCTTCCTCTTTGTCTTCTTCCGTTCTTCTTCGTCTTCTTCTACTTCTTCTTCTTCTCCTTCTTCATCTTTTCTTATTCATTTTTTCTTTTTCTTCTTCTTCTTCTTTTTATTCTTCTTCTTCTTCTTTATCTTCTTCTTCTTTGTCTTCTTCTTCTTCTTCATCATCTTGTTCTTCTTCTGCATCTTCTTCTTCTTCTTCTTCTTTCTCTACTTCTTCTTCTTTTTCTTCTTCTTCTTCTTCTTCTTCTTCTTCTTTTTTCTCTTTTTCTTCTTCTTCTTTGTTTTCTTCTACTTCGGTTTCTTCTTCTTTGTCCTCTTCTTCCTCTTCTTTGTCATGTTCTTCTCTTTTTACATCTTCTTCTTCTTCTTCTTATTCTTCTTCTTCCTCTTCACATTCTTCTTCTTCGTCTTCTTCTTCTTTTTTTTTCTTCTTCTACTTCTTCTTCTTCTTCTTCTTAATGTTCTTCTTCTTTGTCTTCTTCATCTCATCTTCTTCTTCATTTTCTTCTCCTTCTTCTTGTTCCCCTTGTTCTTCTTCTTCTTCTTCTTAATCTTCTTCTTCTTAATCTTCTTCTTCATCTTATTATTCCTCTTCTTCTTCTTTTGTTCTACTTCTTCTTCTTGTTCTTCTTCTTCCACCTCCTCTTCTTCGTCTTCTTCTTCTTCGTCTTTTCCTTCTTCTAGTTCTTCTTTGTCTTCTTCCTATTATTCTTCTTCTTAATTTTTTCTTTTTCCACTTCTTCATTTTCTTTATCTTCTTCGTTTTCTTCCTCTTCTTCTTCTACAACTTCTTCTTCTTCTTCTTCTTCTTCTTCCTTTTCTCCATCTTCTTCTACTTCTTCTTCTTTATCTTCTTCTTGTACTTCGTCTTCTTCTTCTCCTCCTCCTCCTCCTTTTTCTTCTCCTTCTCGTTCTTCTTTTTCGTATTTTTATTCTTCTTCTTCTTCTCCTCCTCTTTCTTCTTCGTCTTCTTCGTCTTTATCTTATTCTTCATTTTCTTCGTCTTCCTCTTCTTTTACTTGTTTTTCTTTGTCTTTTTCTTCTTCTTCTTCCTCTTTTACTTCTTCTACTCCTTCACCCTCTTCTACTTCTTCTTCTTTTTTTTCTTGTTCTTCTTCTTCTTATTATTCTTCTTCTTCTTTATCATCTTCATCATCTTCTTCTTCTTCTTCTTCTCATTCTTACTCGTCTTGTTCTTCATCTTCTTCTTTTGCTTCTTCTTCTTCTACTACTTTTTCCTCTTCTTCTTCTTCTTCTTCTTCTTCTTCCTTCTCTTTTTTTACTTTTATGTCTTCTTCTTCTTCTTCATTATAATCTTCTTCTTCTTCCCTTCCTCCTCCATCTTCTTCTTCTTATTCCTCTTCATTTTCTTCAACATCTTCTTTTTCTTCTATTTCTTCTTTTGCTTCTTTTTCTTCTTCTTCTCCTTCTTCTTCTTCTTCTTCTTCTTCTGCTTCGTCTTCTTTTTTTGGTTGTTCTCCTTCACCATCTTCTTATTGCTTTCTCCTTCTTCTTCTTCTTATTCCTCTTATTCTTCTTTATTTTCTACTTTTTCTTCTTCTGCTTCTTCTTCTTCTTCTTCTACTTCTTCTTCTTCTACTTCTTCTTCTTCATCATCTTCTTCTTCTTCTTCTTTTTCTTGTCCTACCTCTTCCTAGTCTTCTTTTTCTACTTCATGTTCTTCTTCTTTTTCTTCGTCTTCTTGTTCTTTTTTTGTGTTCTTCTACTTCTTCTTCTTCTTCTTCTTCTTCTTCTTATTTTTGTTTCATTTTCGTTCATTTTTATTTTCTTCTTCTTCTTCTTCTTCTTCTTCTTCTTCTTCTTCTTCTTTGTCTTCATCTTTTTCTACTACTTCTTCTTCTTTTCCATTGTCTTCTTCTTCATGTTCTTCTTCTTCTTCTTCTTATTCTTGTTTTTCTTGTTTTTCTTCTTCTTTTCTTCTTCTTTTTCTTCTTAATCAACATCTTCTTCATCTTCGTCTTGTTCTTCTTCTTCTTTTTTTCGCCTTCTTCTTTTTCTTCTTCTTTTACTCCATCATCTTCTTCTTTTTCTTGTTCTTCTTCCACTTTTTTATCTTCTTCAACTTCTTTTCTCCTTCATCTTCTTCTTCCTCTTGTCCATCTTTCTCTTGTTTGTCTTCTTCTTCTTCTTCTTTGAATTTTTCTTCTTCTTCAGCATCTTCTACATCTTCTTCTTCTTCATTTTCTTCCTCCTCTCCTTCTTCTACTTCTACTACTACTACTTCTTCCTCTTCTCTCTTTTCTCATTCTTTGCCTTCTTCTTTTTCTTCTTCTTCTTCCTCGTTGTCATCTTTTTCTTCTTCTCCTCCTTCTTCTTCTTGTTATTCTTCTTCTTTGTCTTCATCATCTTCATCTTCTTCTTCTACACCTCCTACTTTATCTTGTTCATCTTCTCCTTCTTCTTCTTCTTCCTCTTCGTCTTCTTCTTCTTCTTCTTTACCTTCTTCTTCTTCTTCTATGTCTTCTTTTTCTTCTTATTTTTCTTCTTCTTCTTCTTCATCTAATTCTTCTTCTTTTCTTCTTCTTCTTCTTCTTCATCTTATTCTTCTACTTCATCATCATCATCTTCTTCTTCTTCTTCTTCTACTTCTTCTTCTTCGACTTGTTCTTCCTCCACTTCTCCATCTTCTGCTTCTTCGTCTTCTTCTTCTTTTTCTTCTTCTTCTTTTGTGTCTTCTTCTTCTTCCTCTTCTTCTTCTTCTTCTTCTTCTTAGTCGTTGTCGTCGTTTTCTTCTACTTCTTCTTCTCCTTCTTCTTCTTCGTCTTCAGGTTCTTCTTCCTCTTCTTCTTCTTCATCTTCTTCTCCCTTATCTTCTTTTTCTTCTTCTTCTTCATCATCATCTTCTTCTTCTTCTTCACTTCCACTTCTTATTGTTCTTCTTCTCCTTCTTCTTCTTCTTCTTCTTTTTTGTCTTCTTCTTCTTCTTCTTCTTATTCTTTCTCTTCTTCTTGTCTTCAACTTCTTCCTCTTCTTCTTCTTCATCTTATTCTTCTTCTTCATCATCTTCTTTTTCTTCTTCTTCCTCATTTTCTTCTTTTTCTTCATTTTCTTCTTCTTCTTCTTCTTCATCAACTTCTTCTCCTACGTTTACTTCATCTTCTTTTTCTACTTCTTCTTCTTCTCCTGCCTCTTCTCCATCTCCTCGTTCTTCCACTTATTCATCTTCTTCTTCATCTTCTTCTTGTTCCTCTTCGTATTCTTCTTCTTCTGCTTCATCTTTTGCTGCTTCTACCAGTACTTGTTGTTCTTCATCTTCTTCTTCTTCTTCTTCTTCTTCATGTTCTTCTTCTTCTTCTTCTTCTTCTTTTTCTTCTTCTTCTTCTTCTTCGTTTTCTTCTACTTCTTCTTCTTCTACTTCTACTTCTTCTTTTTCTTCTTCTTCCTCGTCTTCTTCTTCTTCCTCTACTTTGCCTCTTTTTCGTTCGTGTTTTTCTTTGTCTTCTTCTTCTTATTCTTCATCTTTTTATTCTTCTTTTTCCTCTTCCTCTTGTTCTTGTTCTTGTTCTTAATTTTCTTCTTATTCTTCCTCTTCTTCTTTTTCTTCCTCTAAATTTTCTTCTTCTATTTCTTCTACATCTTTTTCTTCTTCTTCCTCTGCTTCTTCTTCTTCTTCCTCTTCTTTTACTACTTCCTTTTCTTAATCTTCTTCCTCTTTATCATCTTTTTGTTTTTTCTTGCTCTTCTACTTCTCTTCTTCTTCCTCCTCCACTTCTTCTTCTTCTCCTTTTTCTTCTTCTTCTTCTTTTTCTTCTTCTTAATCATCATCATCATCTTCTTCTTCTTCTTCTCCTCCTTCTTCTTCTTCTTCTTCAACTTCTTCCTCATCCTCGACTTCCTCTTCATTGTCTTCTTGTTCTTTGTCTTCTTCTTCTTCCTCTTTGTCTTGTACTTCTTCTTCTTCTTCTTCTTCTTCTTCTTCTTCTTTTTATTCTTCCTCTTCTTCTTCTTTTTCTTATTCTTCTTTTTCTTCATCATCTTCTTCTTCTTCTTTCATTCCTTCGTCTGCTTCTTTTTCTTCTTCTTCTTCATCTTCCTTTTGATCTTGCAGTTGTTGCTCTTCTTCTTCTTCTTTTTCTTGTTCTTCTACTTCTTCTTTGTTTTCTCTCCTTCCTCTTCTTCCTCTTCTTCTTCATCTTTTTTATAGACTTCTTCTTCTTCTTTTTCATCTTCTTCTGCTTCTTCGTCAGCATCTTCTTTGAATTCTTCTTCTTCTTCTTCATCCGCTTCTTCTTTTTCGTCTTCTTCTTCTTCTTCTTCTTCTCGTTCTTCTTCTTCTTCCTCCTCTTCTTCATCGTTTTCTTCTTCTACTTCTTGTACCTTTCCCACATTTTCATTTTCTTCTTCTTCTTCATCATCATCTTCTTCTTCTTCTTCTTCGTTTTCTTCTTCTAGTTTTTGTTCTTCTCATTTGTCTTCTTTTTCTTTTTCTTCTTCTTCTTTTTTTCCTTTTCTTCTTCTTGAACTTCCTCTTCTTCATCATCATCTTCTTCTTCTTTGTCTTCTTCTTCTTCTTCTTTTCTTCTTCTTCTTCATCTTATTTGTCATCATCTTATTCTTCTTCAACTTCTTCATCTTCTTCCTCATCATCTTCTTCTTCTTCTTCCTCTTCTTCATTTTTTAACTTCTTCTTCTTCTACTTCTTCTTTGTCTACTTCTTCTTTTTTTTCTTCTTCTTCTACTTCTTCTTCTTCTTCTTCGTCTTCATCTTGTTCTTCTCCCTCTGCTCCATCATCCTCTACTTTGTCTTCATCTTCTTTGTCTTCTTCTTCTTCTTCTTAGCCCTCTTCTTCTTTGTCTTCTTCATCTGCTTGTTCTTCTTCCTCTTTTTCTTCTTCTTCTTCATTTATTTCTTCTTCATCTTCTTCTTCTTCATCTTCTTCTTTGCCTTCATCTTCTTCATCTTTTTCTTCTTCTTCTTCTTCTTCTTCTTCTTTTGCTTCTTCTTCTTCTTCTCTTCTTCTTCTTCTTTTTCTTCAAATTCTTCTTCCTTATCTTCTTCTTCTTCCTGTTGTTCGTCTTCTTCTTTACCTTTTTCTTCTTCTTCCTCTTTGTCTTCTACATCTTCTTTTTCTTCTTCTTCTTCCTCTACTCCTTCTTCGTCCTCTTCTTCATCGTCTTCTTCTTCTTCTTCCTTTACTTCTTCTTCTTCCCCTTTTTCTTCTTCATCTTCCTCATCTTCTTTTTCTTCATCTTCTTTTTTCGTCTTCTTGTTGTTCTACTTTTCTTCTTCCTCTTTTTCTCCTTCTTTTTATCTCCCGCTTCTTCATCTTCCTCTTCTTCGTCTTCCTCTTCTTCGTCTTTTTCTTCTTTGTCTTCTTTTTTTTCTTCTTCTTCTTCTTCTTCTTCGTCTTGTTCTTCTTCCTCTTCTTCGTCTTCTTCATCATCTTCTTCTTGCTTGTCTTCTTTTTCGTCTTCTTCTTGTTCGTCTTTTCCCACCTCTCATTCATCTTCTTCTTCTTCGTCGTCTTCTTCATCTTCTTCTTCTCCTTCTTCATGTTCTTCTTCCTTTTCAACTTCTTCTACTTCGTTTTCTTCTACTTCTATTATTTCTTCTTCTTCTTCTTCTTCTACTTCTATTACTTCTTCTTCTTCTTCTTCTTCTTCTTCTTCTTCTTCTTCTTCTTTATCTTCTTTTTTTTCTTGCTCTTCTTCTTCTACTTTTTCTTTATTGTCGTCATCTTCTTCTTCTTCTTATTCTTCATCTACTTCCTTTTCTTCAACTTCTTCTTCTTCTT
>JAIUJO010000557.1:67500-70000 GCA_023846275.1 Vanilla planifolia | reverse complement strand
CTTCTTCTTCTTCCTCTTCTACCTCATCTTCTTCTTCTTCAACTTCTTCTTCTTCTTCTTCTTTTTCTTCTTCTTCTTCTTCTTCTTCTACTTTTAATTTTTAGTCTTCTAACTCTTCTTCGTCTTCCTTTTCTTCTTCATCATCATCATGTTCTTCTTCTTCTTCTTCTTCTTCTTCCTCTTTTTATTCTTCTTCTTCTTCTTCTTCTTCTTCTTTTTCTGCTTCTTTTTATTCTTCTACTTTTTCTTCTTCTTCTTCTTCTTCTTCTTCTTTGTCTTGTTGTTTTTGTTGTTCTTCTTCTACTTTTTGTTCTTCTTCTTCTTCTTCTTCTTCTTCTTTGTTTTCTTCTTTTTCTTCTTCTTCTTCGTCTTCTTCTTCTTCTTCTTCTTCTTCTTCTACATCTTCTTCTTCTTCTTCTTCTTCTTCTTCTACATCTTCTTCTTCTTCTTGTTCTTCTTCTTCTACATCTTCTTCTTCTTCACGTTCTTCTTTTTCTTAATCTTTTGCTTTTTCTTCCCCTTCTTCTTCTTCTTCAACTTCGTCATAAACTTTTTCTTTGACTTCTTCATCCTCCTCTTCTCCGTCTTCCTTTTTCGTCTTCCTATTCTTCTTCTTCTTTTTCGTGTACTTCTTCTGTGTCAACTTCTTTTTCTTCTTCTTCTTCTGTTCTTCTTCTTCTTCTTCTTCCTCTTCTTCTTCTTTGTCTACATCTTCATTGCCTTTGTCTCCTTCTTCATCTTCTTCTTTTTCCTCTTCTTCCTCTTCTTCTCATTCTTCATCTTTTTCTTCCAACTTTTCTTCTTATTATTCTTCTTCCTCTTCTTTTTCTTCCTCGTCTTCTTCTTCTTTGTTATCTTCTTCTCCGTATTCTTCTCCGTCTTCTTTTTCTTCTTCTTCTTCTTCTTGTTCTTTTAGTTCTACTTCCCCTTCTTCTACATCTTATTATCATTAATATTGTTATTATTATTATTATTTTTATTCAACATCTCCTACTTCTTCATGTTTTACTTCTTTTTCTTCTTCATCTTGTTCTTTAATTTATGCTTCTTCTTCATCTTCATCTTCTTGTTCTTCTTCTTATTCTTCTTCTTCTTCTTCTTCTTCTTCTTCTACTTCTTCATCATTGTGTTCATCTTTTTCTTCTTGTTGATCTTGTTCTTCTCCTTCTTCTTGTTCGTCTTCTTCTTCTATTTCAACATCTCCTTCTTGTTCTTTGTTTCTTCTTCTTCTTCTTTGATTTCATCTTCCTTTTCTTCTTCTTCTTCTTCTTCTTCTTAATCATTATATTTTTCTTCTTCTTCTTCTTCTCCTTCGTCATCTTATTCTTTTTCTTTGTCTTCTTCTTGTTCTTCTTCTTCTTCTTCTTTTTCTTCTTCTTTTTCTTCTTACCCTTCTTCTTCTTCTTCTTCTTCTTCGTCTTCTTCTTCAGCTTCTTCTGTTTATACCTCTTTTTCTTACTCTTTTCATTCTTCTCTTTCTTCTCCTTTGTCTCATTCTTTTTCTTCTTTTTCTTTTTCTTCTTCTTCTTGTTCTACTTCTCCTCTTTCTTTTTCGTCTTCGTCTTCTTCTTTTTTTTCTTCGCCATCTTCTCCTTCTTCTTCTTCTTCTTCGTCTTCTACTTCTTCTTTTTCTTCTTTTCTTCTTCTTCTTCTTCTCTTTTTATTCTTCTTCTCCTACTTATTCTCCTTATTCTCCTTATTCCTTTTTCTCCTTCCTCTTCTTCTTCTTCTTCTTCTTCTTCTTTTGCTTTTTCTTCTTCTTCTTCCACTTCTTTATCATCTTCTTCTTCTTCGTCTTCCTGTTCTTCTTCTTCTTCTTTTTCTTTGACTTCTTCTTTTTCTCTCTATTCTTCTTCTTCTATTTCTTATGAATCTTTTTTCTTTGCCTTCTTCTTCTTCTTCTCCTTCTTCGCTTACTTGTCCTTCTTCTTCTTCTTCTTCATCATCTTCTACTTCTTCTTCTTCTTCCTCTTCTTCCACTTCTTCTTCGTCTTCTTCTTCTTCGTCTTCAACTTCTTATTCTTCTCCTTCTTCTTCTTTTTCTTCTTCTTCTTCTTTTTCTTCTTCTTCTTCTAATCCATATTCTACATATTTTTCTTCTTCTTCTTCTTCTTCTTCTCCTTTTCATTCTTCTTCTTCTTCTTCTTCTACTTTTTATTCTTCGTTTTCATCGATTTCTTCTTCTTATTTTTCTTCTTCCTCCTCCTCCTTCTCCTTGCCCACTTCTTCTTCTTCTTCTTCTTCTTCTTCTTCATCATCTTTTTCTTCTTCTATCTTCATCATCTTCTTCATCGTCATCTTCACAATCATCTTCTTCTTCATCTTCTTCCTCTTCTTCTTCTTCTTCTTCTTCTTCTTTGTCTTCTTCTTCTCCTTCTTCTTCTTCTTCTTCTTCTTCTACATCTTCTTCTTCTTCTTCGTCTTCTTCTTCCTGTCTTCTTTTTCTTCTTCTTCTTTTTCGTCTTTCTCTTCTTCTTCTTCTTCATCTTATTCTACTTTG
>JAIUJO010000557.1:52500-60000 GCA_023846275.1 Vanilla planifolia | reverse complement strand
GTCTTCTTCTTCTTCGTCGTCTTCTTATTCTTCTTCTTCTTTGACTTCTTCTTCTTCTTCTTCATTTTTTTCTTTCTCTTCTACTTGTTCTTCATCATCATCATCATCGTCTTCTTCTTCTTCTTCATCTTCATCTTCTACTTCTTTCTCTTCTTCTTCCTCATCATCATCATCATCTTCTTCTTCTTCTTCTTCTTCTTCTTCTTCCTCCTACTCCTCTTCTTCTTCTGCTCCTCCTCCTTCTTCTTCTTCCTCTTCTTCTCCTTCTTCTTCTTCTTCTTCTTCTTCTTCTTCTTCTTATCCTTCATCTTTTTCTTCTTCTTCTTCTTCTTTGTCTTCGCCGTCTTCTTCTTTTTCTTCGTCTTTTTCTTCTTCATCTTCTTCTTTTTCTTCTTCTTGTACTTCTTCTTCCTCTTCCACTTTTTCTTCTTCATTTTCTTCTTCTTCTTCTTCTTCTCCTCCTCCTTCTCTTTCTTCTCCTCCTTCTTAATCTTCATCTTCTTTTTCTTCTTTTTCTTCTTCTCCTTCATCATCATCATCTTCTTCTTCTCCTTCTTCTTCTTCTTCAACTTCATTTTCTTCTTCTTGTTGTTCGTTTTCTTCTTCTATTTCTTCTTCTTCTTCTTCTTCTTCTTCTTCTTCTATTTCTTCATCTCCTTCTCCTTCCCCTTCTCCTTTGTCTAGTACTTCTTCTTCTTACTCTTCTTCTTCCTCTTCTTTTTGTCGTCATCATCATCTTCTTCTACTTCTTCTTCTTCGTCATCTTTTTTTTATTCTTCTACATCTTTGACTTCTTCTTCTTCTTCTTCTTCTTCTTCTTCTTTCTCTTCTTCTTTCTCTTCATCATCATCTTTGTCTTCTTCTTCTTCTACTACTTCTTCTTCTTCTTCCTCTTCTTCTACTTCTTCTGCTTCTTCTTCATCTTCTCCTAATACTTCTCCTTCTTCCTCTTCTTCTTCTTCTTCTTCTTCTTTGTCTTCGTCTTTTTCTTCTTCTTCTTCTTCTCTTCTTTGCCTTCCTCTTCTTTAAACTCTTTTTCTTCTTTTTTTTCTACTTCTTCTTCACCTTCTTCTTCTTCTTCTTCTCCTACTTCCACTTCTTCTCCTTCCTTTCATTTTTCTTCAACTTCTTCTTCTTCTTCTTCTTCTTCTTCTCCTTCTTCTTCTTCTCCTTCTCCTTATTCTTCTTTTTCTTCATCTTTTTCTTCTACTTGTCCTTCTTCTTCCTCTTTTTCTTCTTCTTCGAATTCTTCTTCTTATGATTTTTCTTCATCTTATTTTTCTTTTTCTTCTTCCTTTTCTTTTTCTTTATCTTTATCTTCTTCGTCTTCTTCTTCTTCGTCTTCTTTTTCTTCCTCTTTTTTGCCTTCTTCTTTTCCTTCTTCTTTGTCTTCTCCTTTTCTTCTTCTTCTTCATTTTTGTCTTGTTCTTCTTCTTCTCCTTCTTCTTCTTCTACTTTTTGGTGTTCTTCTTCTTCTTCTTCTTAATCGTCAACTACTTCTTCTTCTTCTTCATCATCAACTACTTCTTCTTCTGCTTCTTCTTTTTCAACTATTTTTTCGTCAACTCATCTTCTTCTTCTTTTACTTCTTCTTCTTCTTCTTCTTCACCTTCTTCTTCTTCTTCTTCTTAATCTTCTTCTTCTTCCTCTTCTTCTTCGTCTTGATCTTATTCTTCTTCTTCTTCTTCTTCTTCATCTTGTTCCTTTCCACTTCTTCGCTTTCTTCTTCTTCTTCTTCTTATTTTTCTTCTTCTTCTTCTTCTTCCTCCTCCTCTCCTTTATCTTCTTCTTCTTCTTCATTTTCTTCTACATTTTCTCTTCTTTTTCGTCCTCATCATCTTCTTCTTCTTCTTGTAATCTTTTCTTCTTCTTCTTCTTCCTCTTCGTCTTCCAGTAATTCCTCTTCTTCTTCATCTTCTTCTTCTTCTTCTTTTTCTTCTTCTTCTTCTTCTTTGTCTTCATCTACTTCTTCTTCTTCTTCATCGTCTTCCTCTTCTTTCAACACTTTTCTTCTTCTTCTTTTTCTACTTCTTCTTCTTCTTTTTCTACTTCTTCTTCTTCTTCTTCTTCGTTCTCTTCTTCTCCTACTTCTCACTCTTCTCGTTTGTCTCTTTTTTCTTCGTTATCATCATCTTCTTCTTCTTCTTCTCCTTCTTCTTCTCCATCTTCTCCTTCTCCTTCTTCTTCATCTTCATCTTCTTCTTCTACTTCGCCCTCTTCCTCGAATTAATCTTCTTCTTTGTCGACTTCTTCTTCGCCTTCTTCTTCTGCTTCTTCTTCCTTGTCTTCTTGATCATCTTCTTGTTCTTCTTTGCCTTCTGCTTCTTCTTCGTCTTCTTCATCTACTACTTTTAATTTATCATCTTCTAACTCTTCTTCGTCTTCTTCTTCATCATCATCATCATCATCATCTTCTTTTACTTCTTCTTTTTCCTCTTCCTCTTCTTATTCTTCTACTTCTTCTTCATCATCTTCTTTTCCTTCATCACCTCCTACTTTTTCTTTTTCTTGTTCTTTTATTTTCTTCTTCTTCCTCACCTCATCTTCTTCTTTTTCTTCTTATTCTTCTTATTCTTCTTCTTCATATTCTCCTTCTACTTCTTCTTCTTCTTCTTCTTCTTCTCCTTCTACTTCCTCTTCCTTTTCTTCTTCGCCTTGATCTACTTATTCTTCTTCATTTTTGTCGTCGTCTTCTTCTTTTTCCTCTGCTTAGTTTTCTTCTTCTTCGTCACCTACTTCTTCCTCTTTTATTCTTCTTCTTCAATATCCTCTTCCTCTTCTTCTTCTTCTTCCTCCTCCCCGTCTTCTTTATCTTCTTTCTCTTCTTCTTCTACTTCTTCTTCTTCTTCTTCTTTGTCTTCTCGTTCTTCTTCTTCATCTAATCATTTTCTTCTTGTTCTTCTTCTTCTTTTTCTTCTACTTCTTCTTCATCTTCTTCTAATTCTTCTCCTTCTTCCTCTTCTTCTTCTTCTTCTTCTTCCTCTTCTTCCACTTCGTCTTCTTCTTCTTCTTCTTCTTCTTCTTCTTCTCCTTTCTCTCCTTTTTCTTCATCTTTTTCTTCTTCTTCTCCTCCTTAATATTCAACTTCTTCACCTTCTTCTTCTACTTCTCAATCTTCTTCTTCTTCTTCTTCTTCGATTTCTTCTGCTTATTATTTTTCTTCTTCTTCTTGTTCTTCATTTTCATCTTCCTCTTCTTCTTCTTCTTTTTCTTTTTCTTTATCTTCTTCAACTTCTTTTTCTTCGTCTTCTTTTTCTTCCACTTCTTTGACTTCTACTTCTTCTCCTTCTACTTCTTCTTCTTCTTCTTCTTCTTATTCTCCTTCTTCTTCTACTTCTTCTTCTTCTTCCTCTTCTTCCTCATCTTGATCTTCCTATTCTTCTTCTTCTTTGTCGTCTTCTTCTTTTTCCACTTCCTCGTTTTCTTCTTCCTTGACTTCTACTTCTTCCTCTTTTACTTCTTCTTCATTTTCTTGTTCTTCTTCTTCTTCTTCTTCTTCCTCCACTTCTTTATCTTCTTCTTCTTCTTCTTCTTGTTCTTCTTCATCTTCATCATCATCTTCTTCTTTTTCTAATCTTCTTCTTCTTCTTCTTCTACGTCTTCTTCTAAATCTTCGTCTTTTTCTCTTCTTCTTCTTCTTCTTTTTCTTCTTTGTCTTCGTCTACTTCTTCTTCTTCATCTTTATCTTCTTCTTCTTCGTCTTCTTGTTTTGCTTCTATGTTTTCTTCTTCTTCTTCTTCTTCTTCTTCTTCCTCTTCTTCTTGTTCTTAATCTTGTTCTTCTTCTCCTTCTTATTCATCTTCTTCTTCTTCTCATTTCCCTTTTTCTTCATCTTTTTCCTTTTCTTCTTCTCCCACTTCTTCTTCTTCTTCTTCCTCTTTTTCTCTCCTCTTCTTCCCCTTTTTCTTCTTCTCCATCAACTTCTTCTTCTTCTTCTTTTTCTTTATCTTCATTGCCTTCTTCTTTTTCTTCTTCTTCTTCTTCTTCTCCTTCTACTTCTTCTTGTTCTTCATCTTCTTCTTTTTCTTTTACTTTTTTGACTTCATCTTCTTCTTCTAGGCCTTTCTTCTTCTTCTTTGTCTTCTTTTACATCTTCTTCTTTCTTTTCTTCTTTGTCTTCTTCTCCTTCTACTCCTTCTTCTTCTTCTTCTTCTTCAACTTCTTCTTCTTCTTCTTCATCATCTTCTTCTTCTTCTTCTTCTTTTTCTTTTTCTTCTTCTTCTACTTCTTTTCATTTTTTATTTCTTCTTCTACAACTTCTTCTTCTTCTTCTACCTCTTTTTGTTCTTTTTCTTCGTCTTCTTCTTCTTCTTTTCTTCATTTTCTTCTTTGTTTTTGACTTCTTCTTCTTCTTCTTCTTCTTCTTCTTCTCCATCTTCCTCTTATTGTTGTTCTTCTTCTTCGATCTATTGTTCTTCTTCTTCTTCTTCTACTTCTTCTTCCTCCTCCATTTCTTCGTCTTCATCCCTTCCTCCTCTTCTTGATCTTATTTTTCTTCTTCTTCTTCTCTTCTTCTTTTTCTTCTTCTAATTCATCTTCTTCTTCGTCATCTTCTTATTTTTCTTCTTCTTATTATTATTATTCTTTGTATTCATCATCATCATCTTCTTCTTCCTCTTATTGTTATTCTTCTTCTTCTTCTCTTTTAAATTCTTCTTCTTCTTGTTCTGCTTCATTTTCTACTTCGTCGTCTTCTTCTTCTTCTCTTTTTTCTCGTCTTCTTCATCTTCATCTTCTTCTTCTTTATCTTCTTCTTCTCCTTCCTCTTCCTCTTCTTCTACTTTTATTTTATTATCTTCTAACTGTTCTTCGTCTTCTTCTTCTTCATCATCATCTTCTCCTTCTTCTACTTCTTCTATCTTCTTTTTCATCCTCCTTTTCTCATTCTTCTTCTTATTCTTCTTCTACTTCTTCGTCTACCCTACTCCTATTTATTCTTCTACTTTTTCTTCTTCTTCCTCTTCTTCTTCTTCTTCTTCTTTTATTACTACTTATTCGTCTTTTATTTGTTCTTCTTCTTCTACTTTTTCTTCTTCCTCCTCTTCTTCTTCCTTTTCTTCTTCCTCTTCTTCTTCTTGATCTTCTTCTTCTTTTTCTTCTTCTTCTCCAGCTTTTTCTTATTCTTCTCCTACTTCTCCTTCTTCTTCTTCTTTTTCTCTTTCTACTTTTACCTCATCTTTTTCTTCGTTTTCTTCTTCTTCATCTTCTTCTTCTTATTCTTTCTTCTTCTTCTACCTCGTCTTCTTCTTCATCATCATGTTCTTCTTCTTCTTTGTCTTCTTCTTTTACTTCTTCTTCTTCTACTTCTACTTTTTCATTTTCTTACTCCACTTCATCTTCCTCTTCAACATCATCATCATCATCATCATCATCATCATCATCTTCTTCTTCTTCTTCTTCTTCTTCTTCTTCTTCCTCTTCTTATTCTTCCTCTTCTTTTTCTTCTTCTTTTTCGACTTCTTCTTTTTATTATTCTACTGTTTCTTCTTCTTCTTCTTCTTCTTCATCTTCTTCTTCTTCTTCTTCTTCTTCTTCTTCTTCTTCGTCTTGTCGTTATTGTTGTTCTTCTTCTTCCTCTTCTTCTTGTTCTTCTTAATCTTTATTTTCTTCTTCTTCTTTTTCTTCTTCATCTACTTCTTCTTCTTCTTCCTCTTCTTCTTGTTCTTCAACTTTTCTTTTTCTTGCCCTTATTCTTCTTCTTCGTTTTCGTCTTCTACTTTTTCTTTGACTTCATTGTCCTTCTCTTCTTTGCCTTCCTCTTCTTCATCTTCTTCTTATTTGACTTCTTCTTCTTCTTTTTCGTCTAATTCTACTTCTTATTCTTCTTCTACGTCTCCATCACCTTCGTCTTATTCTTATTTTTCTTTTTCTTCTGTCTTCTTCTTCCTCCTTTTCTTCTTCTTCTTCTTCCTCTTTTCGACTTCTTCTTCTTCTTGTTCATCTTCTTCTTCTTTGTCTTCTATTTCTCAGGCTTCTTCTCCCTCTTCTTTTTCTTCTTCCTCTACTTCTTCCTCTTCTACTTCTCCTTCTCCTTCTTCTTCATCTTATTATTAATATTATTATTATTATTATTATTATCACTATTATCATTATTATTGTTGTTGTTCTACATCTTATACTTCTTCTTATTGTACTTCTTTTTCTTCTTCTTCTTGTACTTCTTTTTCTGCTTCTTCTTCATCTTCATCTTCTTATTCTTCTTCTTCTTCTTCTTCTTCATCTCCTTCTTATTCTTCTTCTACTTCTTCATCGCCGTGTTTTCATCTTCTTCTTCTTCTTGGTCCGCTTCTTCTTCTTTTACTTCATCTTCTTCTTGTTCGTCTTCTTCTTCTTTTTCATCATCTTCTTCTTGTTCTTTGTTTCTTGTTCTTCTTCTTCGTCTTCTTTGATTTTTTCTTCTTCTTCTTCTTCTTCTTCTTCGTCATCATCTTCTTCTTCTTCTTCTTCTTCTTCTTATTCTTCTTCTTTGTCTTCTTCTTCTTCGTCTTCTTCTGTTTATACCTCCATTTGTTCTTCTTATTCTTTTACTTCCTCTTTTCCTTCTTCTTCTCCTTCGTCTCTTTTTTCTTTTTCTTCTTCTTCTTCTTCTTCTTCTTCTTCTTCTACTTCATCTTTTTGTTCATCGCCATCTTCACCTTCTTCTTCTTCTTCTTCTACTTCTTTTTCTTCTTCTTTTCTTCTTCTTCTTCTTCTTCTTCTTCTTTTTCTTCTTTTTATTCTTCTTCTTCTTCTTATTCTCCATATTCTTCTTCTTCTTCTTCTTCTTGCACCTCCTGTTCTTCTCCTTCTTCTTCACCTTTTATTCCTTCTTCTTCCTCCTCTTCTTCTTTTTTTTTTCTTCTTTTGCTTCTTCTTCTTCTTCCTTTTCTTCTTCTTCTTCTTCTTCTTGATGTTCCTCTTCTTCTTGTACATCTTTTTCTTTGACATCTTCTTTTTCTCCCTATTCTTCTTTTTCGTCTTCTTCTTCCTCTTTTTCTTAGGAATCTTTTTCTTTGCCTTCTTCTTCTTCGTTACTTGTCCTTCTTCTTCTTCTTCTTTTTCTTCTTCTTCTTCTTCTTCTTGCTCTTCTTCTTCTTCTTCTTCCTCTTCTTCCTCTTCCTCTTCATCTTCTTCTTCTTCTTCCTCTTCTTCTCTTCTTCTTCTTCTTATTCTTCTCCTGCTTCTTCTTCTTCTTCTTCTTCTTCTACATCTTATTCTTCTTCTTCTTTGTCTTCTTCTTCTTCTTCTTCTTCTTCTTCTTCTTCTTATCCTTCTTCTCCATATTTTTCTTCTTCTCCATATTTTTCTTCTTCTTCTTCTTCTTCTTTATCTGCAACAACTTCTTCATCGTCATCTTCACCATCTTCTGCTTCTTCTTCCTCTTCCTCTTCTTCTTCTTCTTATTCTTTGACTTCTTCTTCTTCTTCTTCTTCTACTACTTCTTCTTTTTCTTTGCCTTCTTCTTTTTCTTCTTACTCTTCTTATTGTTCCTCTTTCTCACCTTCTTCTTCGTCACCTTCT
>JAIUJO010000557.1:35000-40000 GCA_023846275.1 Vanilla planifolia | reverse complement strand
CTTCTTCTTCTTCTTCTTCTTCTCCTCCTCCTCCTCCCCCTCCTTTGTTATCTTCTTCTTCTTTTTCTTCTTCTTTTCTTCCTCATATTCTTCTTGTTCTTCTTCTTCGTCGTCATTTTCTTCTTGTTTGCCTTCTTCTACATCATCTTCTTCTATTTCTTATTCTCCTTCTTGTTCTTCATCTTCTTCTTCCTCTTCTTCTTCTCCTTCTTTTCTTCATCTTCTTTTTCTTCATCTTCATCTTTTTCTTCTTTGTGTTTCTCTGCTTCATCTTGTTCTTCCTCTTTTTCATCTTCCTCTTCTTTGTCTTCCTTTTCATTGTCTTCTTCTTCATCAATTTCATCTTCTTCTCCTTCTTCTTCTTCTTCCTCTTCTTCTTCGCCTTGATCTTCCTATTCTTCTTCTTCTTCTTCATCGTCTTGTTTCTTTCCACTTCTTCGCTTTCTTGTTCTTCTTCTTCTTCTTCCTCCCCTTCTTTATCTTCTTCTTCTTCTTCTTCATTTTCTCTTCTTCTTCGTCCTCATCATCTTCTTCTTATTCTTGTAATCTTTTCTTCTTCTTCTTCTTCTTCCTCTTCGTCTTCAGGTAATTCTTCGTCTTCTTCATCTTCTTCTTCTTTTTCTTCTTTTTCTTCTTCTTCTTCTTTGTCTTCGTCTACTTCTTCTTCTTCGTCGTCTTCCTCTTCTTTCAACTCTTTTCTTCTTCTTCTTTTTGTACTTCTTCTTCTTCTTTTTCTACTTCTGCTTCTTCTTCTTCTTCTTCCTCTTCTTCCCCTACTTCTCCCTCTTCTCCTTTGTCTCCTTTTTCTTCATCATCATCATCTTCTTCTTCTTCTTCTCCTTCTTCTTCTCCACCTTCCCCTTCTCCTTCTTCTTCTTCTTCATCTTCTTCTTCTACTTCTCCTTCTTCCTCTACTTAATCATCTTCCTCTTCGTCTTCTTCTTCTTCCTTGTCTTCTTCTTCATCTTCTTCTTGTTCTTCTTTGACTTTTGCTTCTTCTTCGTCTTCTTCTTCTACTACTTTTAATTTATCATCTTCTAACTCTTCTTCGTCTTCTTCTTCTTCTTCATCATCATCATCATCATAATCTTCTTCAACTTCTTCTTTTCCTCTTCCTCTTCTTATTCTTCTACTTCTTCTTCATCATCTTCTTTTCCTTCATCTCCTTCTACTTCTTCTTCTTGTTCTTCTATTTGTTCTTCTTCTTCTTCACCTAATGTTCTACTTCTTTTTCTTCTTCTCCTTCTTCTTCTTCTTCTTCTTCCCCTTCCTTTTCTTCTTCGCCCTGATCTACTTATTCTTCTTCTTCTTTGTCGTGGTCGTCTTCTTTTTCCACTGCTTCGTTTTCTTCTTCTTCATCACCTACTTCCTCTTTTGCTTCTTCGTCAATATCTTCTTCCTCCTCCTCGTCTTCTTTCTCTTCTTTCTCTTCTTCTTCTTCTTCTTCTTCTCCTTCTTCTTCATCTTCTCATTCTTCTTCTTCATCTAATCATTTTCTTCTTCTTCTTCTTCTTCTTTTTCTTCTACTTCTTCTTCCACTTCTTCTTCATCTTCTTCTAATTCTTCTCCTTCTTCCTCTTCTTCTTCTTCTTCTTCTTTTCCTCTTCTTTGACTTCTTCTTTTTCTTCTTCTTCTTCTTCTTCTTCTTCTCCTTCCTCTACTTTTTCTTTATCTTTTTCTTCTTCTTCTTCTCCTCCTTAATCTTCAACTTCTTCATCTTCTTCTTCTACTTCTCAATCTTCTTCTTCTTCTTCTTCGACTTCTTCTTCTTCTTCTTCATTTTCATCTTCCTCTTCTTCTTCTTCTTTTTCTTTTTCTTTATCTTCTTCATCTTCTTCTTCTTCATCTTCTTTTTCTTCCACTTCTTTGACTTCTTCTTCTTCTTCTCCTCCTTCTACTTCTGCTTCTTCTTCTTATTCTCTTTCTTCTTCTACTTCTTCTTCCTTCTCCTCTTCTTCTTCATCTTGATCTTCTTATTCTTCTTCTTCTATGTCGTCTTCTTCTTTTTCCACTTCCTCGTTTTCTTCTTCCCTTGACTTCTACTTCTTCCTCTTTTACTTCTTCATTATCTTGCTCTTCTTCTTCTTCCGCTTCTTCCTCCGCTTCTTCCTCCACTTCTTTATCTTCTTCTTCTTCTAGTTGTTCTTCTTCATCTTCATCATCATCTTATTTTTTTTTCTAATCATCTTCTTCTTCTTCTTCTATGACTTCTTCTAAATCTTCGTCTTTTCCTCTTCTTCTTCTTCTTCTTCTTTTTCTTCTTTGTCTTCGTCTACTTCTTCTTCTACATCTTTTTCTTCTTCTTCTTCGTCTTCTTCTTCTTCTTCTGCTTCTTTGTTTTCTTCTTCTTCTTCTTCTTATTCTTCTACTTCTTCCTCTTCTTCTTGTTCTTCATCTCGTTCTTCTTCTCCCTCTTCTTCTTCTTCTTCTTTCCCTTTTTCTTCATCTTTTTTCATTTCTTTTTCTTCTCCCACTTCTTATTCTTCTTTCTCTTCTTCTTCTTCTTCTTCTTCCCCTTCTTCTTCTCCATCAACTTCTTCTTTTTCTTCCTCCTCTTCTTCTTCTTTGTCTTCATTGCCTTCTTCTTCTTCTTCTTCTTCTTCTTCTTCTTCTTCTCCTTCTTCTACTTCTTCTTCTTCTTCATCTTCTTCTTCTTCTTTTACTTTTTTGACTTCTTCTTCTTCTTCTAGGCCTTTTTTCCTCTTCTTTGTCTTCTTCTTCTTCTTCCTTTTCTTCTTTGTCTTCTTCTCTTTCTACTCCTTCTTCTTCTTCTTTTTCTTCTTCTTCTTCTTCTTCTTCTTCTTCTTCTTCTTCAACTTTTTCTTCTTCTTCATCATCTTCTTCTTCCTCTTTTTCTTTTTCTTCTTCTTCTACTTCTTTTCATTTTCTATTTCTTATTCTTCAACTTCATCTTCTTCTTCTACCTATTTTTGTTCTTTTTCTTCGTCTTCTTCTTCTTCTTTTCTTCTTTTTCTTCTTTGTTTTTTACTTCTTCTTTTTTTTTCTTCTTCTTCTTCTTCTTCTCCGTCTTCCTCTTCTTCTTCTTCTTCTTTGACTTATTCTTCTTCTTCTTCTTCTTCTTCTTCCTCCTCCTCTTCTTCATCTTCATCCATTCCTCTTCTTCTTCATCTTATTTTTCTTCTTCTTCATCTTCTTCTACTTCTTTGTCTTCTTCTTATTCATCTTCTTCATCTTCTTCTTCGTCTTCTTCTTATTCTTAGTATTCATCATCATCATCTTCTTCTTCTTCTTTTTCTTCTTCTTCTTCTTCATCATCTCTTTTAACTTCTTCTTCTTGTTCTACTTCGTTGTCTTTTTTTTCTTCTCTTTTTCCTCATTTTCTTCATCTTCATCTTCTTCTTCTTCTTCTTTATCTTCTTCTTCTCCTTTCTCTTCCTCTTCTTCTTCTTTTATTTTTTTATCTTCTAACTGTTCTTCGTCTTCTTCTTCTTCTTCATCATCTTCTCCTTCTTCTACTTCTTATTCTTTTTTTTCATCCTCCTCTTCTCATTCTTCTTCTTATTCTTCTTCTACTTCTTCGTCTATCCTACTCCTATTTATTCTTCTACTTTTTCTTCTTCTTCCTCTTCTTCTTCTTCTTCTTCTTCTTCTTTTAATACTGCTTATTCGTCTTTTATTTGTTCTTCTTCTTCTACTTTTTCTTCTTCCTCCTCTTCTTCTTCCTTTTCTTCTTCCTCTTCTTCTTCTTGATCTTCTTCTTCTTCTTTTTCTTCTTCTTCTCCAGCTTTTTCTTATTCATCTCCTACTTCTCCTTCTTCTTCTTTTTCTCTTTTTACTTTTACCTCATCTTTTTCTTCGTTTTCTCCTTCTTCGCCTTCTTCTTCTTCTTCTTCTTTCTGCTTCTTCTACCTCGTCTTCTTCTTCATCATCATGTTCTTCTTCTTCTTCTTCTACTTTTACTTTTTCATTTTCTTACTCTACTTCATCTTCCTCTTCATCATCATCATCATCATCATCATCATCATCTTCTTCTTCTTCTTCTTCTTCTTCCTCTTCTTATTCTTCCTCTTCCTCTTCCTCTTCTTCTTTTTCAACTTCTTCATTTTATTCTTCTACTTTTTCTTCTTCTTCTTCTTCTTCTTCTTCTTCTTCGTCTTGTCGCTATTGTTGCTCTTCTTCTTTTTGTTCTTCTTCTTCTCTTCTTCTTCTTCTTCTTCATCTTTGTTTTCTTCTTCTTCTTCTTCTTCTTCCTCTTCTTCCTGTTCTTCAACTTTTCTTTTTCTTACCCTTCTTCTTCTTCTTCGTTTTTGTCTTCTACTTTTTCTTTGACTTCATCATCCTTCTCTTGTTTGTCTTCCTCTTCTTCATCTTCTTCTTATTTGACTTCTTTTTCGTCTACTTTTTCTTCTTCTTTGTCTTCTTCTTCCTCTTCTTCTTCTTCTTCTTCTTCTGTTTCCTCTTTTTGTCTACTTGTTCTTCTTGTTCATCTTCTTCTTCTTTGTCTTCTAATTCTTAGGCTTCTTCTCCCTCTTCTTTTTCTTCTTCTTCTACTTCTTCTTCTTCTTCTCTTTCTTCTTCATCTTATTATTATTAATAATATTATTATTGTTATTGTTATTCTACATCTTCTACTTCTTCTTATTGTACTTTTTTTCTTTTTCTTCTTCATCTTCATCTTCTTATTCTTCTTCATCTTCTTGTTCTTCTTCTTCTTCATCTCTTTCTTATTCTTCTTCTACTTCTTCATCGCCGTGTTTTCATCTTCTTCTTCTTCTTGGTCCGCTTCTTCTTCTTCAACTTCATCTTCTCCTTGTTCGTCTTCTTCTTCTTTTTCGTCATCTTCTTCTTCGTCTTTGACTTCTTCTTCTTCTTCTTCTTCCTCTTCTTCTTCTTCTTATTCTTTGTCATCATCTTCTTCTTCTTCTTCCTATTTTTCTACTTCCACTTATTCTTCTTCATTATCTTCTTCCTCTTCTTCTTCTTCTTCTTCTTCTTCATCATCATCATCTTCTTCATCTTCTTCTTCTTCAACTTCTTCT
>JAIUJO010000557.1:20000-22500 GCA_023846275.1 Vanilla planifolia | reverse complement strand
TCTTATACTTCTTCTTCGTCTTCTTCTTCTTCCACCACTACTTCATCATCTTCTTCTTCTACTTCTTCTCCTTCATCATCTTTTCTTAATTTTTCATCTTCTTCTTCATCATCTTCTCCTCCTCCTTTGTTTTTCTTCTTTATCTAATTCTTCTTCTTCTTCCTTTCATTCATTGTTTTCTTCTTCTTCTTCTTGTTCTTTGCCTTCTTCTTCTTCTTCCTCTTCGTCTTCTTCTTCTTCTTCTTCTTCTTCTTCTTCTTATTCTTCTTCTTCTTCTTCATAATCTTCTTCTTCTTCTTCTTCTTATTCTTCTTCTTCTTCTCCTTCTTCGTCTTCTTCTTCATCTTCCTTTATTTCTACTTGTTCTTGTTCTTCGTCTTCTTATTCTTCCACTTCTTCTTCTTCTTCTTCTTCTTCTACTTCACCTTCTTATCCTTCATTCTCATCATCTTTTTCTTGTTCTTCATCTTCTCCTCCATCTTTTCCATTTTCTTCCTTTTCTTTTTCTCCTTCTTCTTCTTCTTCTTCATCTTCTACCTTTCGTTCATCATCATCATTTTCTTGTTGTTCTTCTTCTTCTACTTCTTTGCCTTCTTCTTCATCTTCTTCCTCTTCACGTTCTTCTTCTTTCACTTCTTCTTCGTTTTCTTCTCCTCATCCTCCTCCTTCTTCTTCTCCTTCTTCATCGTCGTCATCATCTTCTTCTTCGTCATCTTATTCTTCTTTTTCTTCTTCTACAATGACAACTACTACTTCTTCTTCTACGTCTTCTTTTTCCTCTTCTTCTTCTTCTACTACTACTTTGTACTTTTCTTCTTCTTGTTTTTTTTGTCTTGTTCTTCTTCATCTTCTTCTTCTTCCTCTTCATCATCTTCTTCTTCTTCATCTTCTTCTTCTTCTTTTTCATCTTGTTCTTCTTCTTCTTTGTCTCCTACTTCTTCATCTTCTTCTTCTTCTTTTTCATCTTCTTCTTCCACTTCTTTGTCTTCTACTTCTTCTTCATCTTCTTCTTCTTCTTCTTCTTCTTCTTCTCTATCTACTTCTTCTCCTTATTCTTCTTCTTCTTCTTTATCTTCTTCTCCTCCTTCTTTTTCTTATTCTTCATTTTCATCATCATCATCATCATCCTCTTCTTCTTCTTCTTCTTCTTCTTCTCCTTATTTTTATTCTTCTTCTTCTTCTACTACTACTTCTACTTCTTCTCTCTTGTTCTTGTTCTTCGTCTTCTTCTTGTTTTTTTCATCTTTTTCTTCTCCTTCTTATTCTTCTTCTTCATCATCATCTTCTTCTTCTTCGTCATCTTCTTCTTCTACTTCTACTGCTTATTCGCCTTCAACTTCTTTTTCTTTGTTTTTAACTTCTTTTTCTTCTTTTTTTGCTACTTCTTGTACTTCTTCTTCTTCTTTCTCTTCTTTTTCTTCTTCTCCTTCTTCTTCTTCTTCTTCTTCTTCTTTATCAGCTTTTTATTCGCCTTCTTCTTCTTCTTCTCCTTCTTCTTCTTTTCTTCTTCTACTTCTTCTTTTTCTTCCCCTTCTTCTTCATCATCTCCTCCTTCTCTTTCTTTCTCTTCTTCTTTTACTTCTTCTTGTTCTTCTTCTTCTTCTTTTTCTTCTTCGTGCTCTTCTTCTTCTTCTTCTTCTCTTATTCTTCCTCTACTTCTTCTTCTTCTTCTTCTTCTTCTTATTCTTCCTCTTCTTCATCTTGCACTTTTTCTTCTTATTTTTCTTCATCTTTTTGTTCCTCATTTTCTTCCCCTTCTTCTTCATCTTCTCCTTCTCTTTCTTTTTCTTCTTCTTCTACTTCTTTTTCTTCTACTTCTTCTTCTTCTACTACTTCTACTACTTGTTCTTCTCCACCTTGTTCTACTTCTTCTTCTTCTTCTTCTTCTTTTTCTTCTTCGTCTTTTTCTTCTTCTACTACTTCTTCGCATTATTCTTCTGCGTCTTCTTCTTCTTCTTCTAGTTCTACTTCTTCTTCTTGTTCTTCTTCTTCTACTTCATTTTTTGCTCTTTCTTCATCGTCTTCTTCATCATCTTCTTCTTCTTCTTCTTCCTCTTCTTCTTCTTCTTCTTCTTCTTCTTCATCTTTTTCTTCTTCTACTCCTTTTTCTTTTATTCCATCTTCTTCTTCTTGTTCTTATTCTTCTTCTTCTTCTTCTTCTTTTTCTTCTTCGTCTTCTTCTTCTTTTTCCTTTTCTTCTTCATCTTCTTCTTCATTTTCTTCTTCTTCTTCTTCTTTTTCTTCTACTTGTTCTTCTTCTTCTTCTTCTTTTTGTCATCCTCTTATGTTTCTTCATCTTCTTCTTTTTCTTCTTTTTTTATCTTCTTCTTCTTCCTCTTCATTTTTTTCTTGTTCTTCTTGTTCTTCTTTTTCTTCTTCTTTTTCTTCTTCTTCTTCATCCTCTTCTTCATCATCATCTTCTTCTTCTTCAACTTCTTCTTCTTCTTCTTCTTCTTTTTCTTCTTCCTCGTCTTCTTCTTCTTCCAATTCTTCTTGTTAA
>JAIUJO010001009.1:140000-142899 GCA_023846275.1 Vanilla planifolia | reverse complement strand
GAAGAAGCAGAAGAAGAGGAAGTAAAAGAAGAAGAAGAAGAAGCAGAAGATGAATAAGAAGAAGAATATTAAGAAGAAGAAGAAGAAGAAGTGGAAGAACAAGAAGAAGAAGGGAGGACGAGGAGGAGGAGAAGAAGAGAAGAAGAGAAGTAGTAGTAGAAGAAGAAGAAGTATAAGAAGAAGAAGTAGAAGAAGAAGAAGAAAATTAAGATGAAGAAGAAGGAGACGATGAAGAAGCAAAAGAAGAAGACAAAAATGAAGAAGAATAAGAGGAGGAGGAAGAAGGAGAGGAGGAGGAAGAAGAAAAATAAGTAGAAGAACAGGATGATGAAGAAGGAGAAAAACTAGAAAAAAAAAGAACAAGTAGAATTTGAATAGGAAGAAGAAGAAGAAGAAGAATCACCAAGAAGAAGAAGAAGAAGAATAAGAAGAAGAAGAAGAAAAAGATTAAGAAGAGAAGAAGAAGATGCAGAAGTAGAAGAAGATGTAGATGGAAAATAAGAAGAAGAAGAAGAAGAAGAAGAAGAAGAAGAGGAAAAGAAGAAGAAGAAGAAGAATAAGAAGATGAAGAAGAAGAAGACTAGGAAGAAGAAGAAGATGAAGACAATGAATAAGAAGAAGAAGAAGATGATGATGATGATAAAGAACAAGAAGAAGATAATGAAGAGGAAGATGAACGATAGGATGAAGAAAAAGAAGAAAAAATAAAACAAGGAGCAGAAGAAGAAAAAAAAGAAAAAGAAGACGAAGAAGGAGAAAAAAAATAATAAGAAGAAGATGAATAAAAAGAAGATGTCGAAGAAGAAGAAGAAGATGAAGGACATGAAGAAGAAGAAGGTGATGATGAAGAAGAAGAAGAAGAAGGAGAAGAAGAAGGAGATGAAGATGCAGAGGAAGAAGAAGAAGAAGAAGAAGAATAAAAAGAAGGAGAGCAAGTAGTTATAGGAGAATAAGTAGTAGGAGGAGTGGAAGAAGAAGAAGAAGAAGATGATGATAAAGTATAAGAAGTACAAGTAGAAGTAGAGAAGAAGAAGAAGATGATGATGATGGTGATGGTTATGATGAAGGATCAAGAAAGAGGAGGAGGAGGAAGAGAAAAAGTTGAAGAAGTCGAAGAAGAAGTAGAAGAAGAAGAAGTTGTTGAAGAAGAAAAAATTAAGAAGAAGATGAAGAAAAACAAGAAGAAGAAGAAAAAGAAGAAGAAAAAGAAGAAGAAGAAGAAGAAAAAGAAGAAGGGGAGGAAGAAGAAGAAGAAGAAAAGAAGTAGAAGAAGAAGAAGAAGAAGAGGAAGAAAAAGAGGAAGAAGAAGAAGAAGAAGAAGAAGAAGAAATAGGAGAAGAAGTAGAAGAAGAAGAAGAAGAGGAAGAAGAAGAAGAAGAAGTAGAAGAAGTGGAAGAAGAAGAAGAAGTTGAGGAAGAAGCAAATGACATTATTGAAGAAGAAGAAGAAGAAAATGACAAAGAAGAAGAAGAAGAATATGAAGAAGAAGAAGATGAAGAAGAAGAGCAAGAAGAAGAAGATGAGGAATAAAAAGAACCAGAAAAAGTAGAAGAAAATGAAGAAGAAGATGAAGAAGAAGAAGAAGAAGAAGAAGAAGGAGAAGAAGAAGATGAGGAAGATGTAGATGAAGAAGATGTAAAAGAAGCAGAAGAAGTAAAAGAAGAAGAAGAAGTAGAAGAGAGGAAAATAGGAAGAAAAGGAAGAAGAAGAGGAAGAAGGGGAAAAAGAAGATGAAGCGGAAGAAGTGGAAAGAAGAAGAAAAAGAAGAAGAAGAAGAGAAGTTGAAGAAGAAGAAGAAGAAGAAGAAGAGGAAGAGGAGAAGAAAAAGAAGTAGAAGAAGAAGAAGATGTAGTTGAAGAAGAAAAAGAAGAAGAAGAAAAAGAAGAAGAAGTAGAAGATGTAGAAAAAGAAGAAGAGGAAGAAGAGGAATAAGAAGGACAAGAAGAAAAATTAAGAAGAAGATGAGGAAAGAGAAGAAGAAGATTAAAATGAAGAATAAGAAAAAGAAGAAGAAGCAGAAGAAGAAGAAGAAGAAGAAGCAGAAGAGAATTAACTAGAATAGGGAGTAGAAGAAGAAGAAAAGGAAGAAGAAGAAGTAGTAGTAGAAGAATAAGAAGAAAAAGATGATGAAGAAGAAGAAGAAGAAGAACATCAAAAAGAAAAAGAAGAAGAAGTAAAAGAAGAAGAAGAAGAAGAAGGGAGAAGGAGAAGAAGAAGAAGAAGAAGATTAAGAAGGAGAAAAGGAAGAAGAAGAAGCAGAAGAATAAAAAGAGTGCAAAGAAGAAGAAGAAGAAGAAGAAGAAGAAGCAGAAGGAGAAAAAGAAGAATAAAAAGAGAAGGAAGAAGAAGATGAAGAGGAAGAAGAAGTAGCAGAGGAAGAAGATGACAAAGAAGAAGAAGTAGATGAAGAGGAAGAAGATGAAGAAGAAGAAGAAAAAGAAGAACAAGTAGACGAAGAAGAAGAAGAAGAAGAAAAAGAAGAACAAGACGAAGAGGAGGAGAAAGAGGAAGATTAAGAAAAAGTAGAAGAAAGAGAAGAAGAAGTAGAAGTAGAAGAAGAAGAAGAAGAAGAAGAAGAAGAAGAAGAAGAAAAGAAAGAAGAAGAAGAAGAACAAAGAACAAGAAATAGAAGAATAAAATGAAGAAGTAGAAGAAGAAGGGGAAGAAGAAGAAGAACAACAAAAAAGAAAAATAAGTATAAGAAGAAGAGAAAGAAGAAGGAGAATAAGAAGAAGAACAAGAAGAAGAAGGAGGAGAAGAAGAAGAAGAAGAAGAACAAGAAGAAGAAGATGAAGAAGAATAAATAGAAGAAGTAGAAGAGTGTAGGAGGAAGAAGAAAAAGAAGAAATAGAAGAAGTAGATGATGGTGATGATGAAGGCAGAGAAGAAGAAGAAGAAG
>JAIUJO010001009.1:132500-135000 GCA_023846275.1 Vanilla planifolia | reverse complement strand
AGGTGATGATGATGATGATGAAGATGAAGAAGAATATGAAGAGGAAGATGAACATGAGGAAGAAGATGTAAATGAAGAAGAAGTAGATGAAGAAGAAGAAGAAGAAGATTATGATGATGATGACATGGAAGAAGAAAAAGGAGAAGATGAAGCGGAACAAGAAGAAGAAGAAGGAGATGAAAAAGAAGATGAAGAAGAAGATGAAGTGGAAGAAGAAAAGAAAAATTAATAGAAGAAGAAGAAATAGAAGAAGAAGAAGAAGAAGAAGAAAAAAGAAGCAGAAGATGAAAAAAGTAGAAGAAGAAGAAGAAGAAGAAGAAGAAGAAACAGAAGAAGAAGAAGAATGAGAAGAAGAAGAAGAAGAAGAAGAGAAAGACGAAGCAGAAGTAGAAGAGGAGGAGGAAGAAGAAGTAGAAGAAGAAGAAGATTATGAAGAAGAAGAAGAAGAAGAAGATGGTGATGGAGGTGAAGGAAGAGGAGCAGAAGGAGGAGAGGAGAAGAAGAAGAAGAAGAATCAAGAGAAGAAAAAGAAGAAGAAGATGGAAATTAAGAAGAAGGAGAAGAAAATTAAGAAGATGAAGGAGGAGGAGGAGGAGAAGAAGAACAAGAACAAGAAGAAGAAGAAGAAGAAGATAGAAAGAAAAGAAGTAGAGGAAGAAGAAGATGTAGAGGATGAAGAAGAAAAGGAAGAGGAAGAAGAAGAAGTAGAAGAAGGAGAAGGAGAAGAAGAACAAGAAGAAGAAGAAAAGGAAGAAGTAGATAAAAAGGACAAGTAGAAGTAGATGATAAGGAAGAAGAAGAAGAATAAGAAGAAAAAAAAGAGGAAGAAAAAGAGGAAGAGGAAGTAGGAGAAGAAGATGATGATGATGATGAACATGAAGTAGAAGAATAAGAGGGAAAAAGAAGAAGAACCAAAAGAAGAAGAAGTAGAAGAAGAGGAAGAAAAATGAGAAGAAGAAGAAGAAGAAATAGAAGAAAAAGTCGAAAAGGAAGGAGAAAAAGATGAAGACAAAGATGATGAAGAAGAAGAAGAAGAGGGAGAAGATGAAGAAGATGAAGAAGATGAAGAAGAATATGAAGAGGAAGATCAAGAAGAGGAAGAAGAGGAAGATCAAGAAGAAGAAGAAGAAGAAGAAGAAGGAAAGAAGAAGAAGAAGAAGAAGATGATGATGATGGTGGGCAATCAAGAAGAAGGAGAAGGAGAAGAAGAAGAAGAAGAAGAAGAAGAAAAAGAAGAAGAAGAAGAAGAAGAAGAAGAGAAAGAAGAAGATGAGGAAGGAGATGAAGTAGTAGAAGTAGAAGAAGAAGAAGAAGAAGAAATAGAAGAACAAGATGGTGGTGATAATTCAAAAGAAGAAGAAGGAGAAGAAGAATAAGTTGAAGAAGAAGAAGAAGGAGGAGGAGGAGAAGGATGAGCAGGAGGAGGAGGAGGAGGAAGAGGAGGAGGAGGAGGAGGCAAGGAAGAGAAGAAGGAGGAGGAGAAGAAGAAGAAGAGGAAAAAGAAGAAGAGGAAGAAGAAGATGAAGAAGAACAAGAAGTAGTAGAAGAAGAAGAAGAAGAGTAAGGAGAAGAAGAAAAGAAGAAGAAGACGAAGACTTAGACAAAAAAAGAACAAGTAGAAGTAGAAGAAGAAGAAGAAAAAGTAGTAGAAGAAAAAAAAACAAGAAGAAGAGAAAGAAGAAGAAGAAGAAGAAGAAGATGATGATGATGATGATGAAGAAGAAGAAGAAGAAGTAGAAGAAAAATATGAAGTAGAAGAAGAAGAATAGAAAAAGAAGAAGTGGAAGAAGAAGAAGATGAAGACAACGAAGAAGATGAAGAAGAAGAAGAAGAAGATGATGATGATGAAGAAGATGAAGAAGAATATGAAGAGGAAGATGAAGGAGAGGGGGTGGAAGAAGAACAAGAAGAAGATGGTGAAGAAGAAGATGAAGAAGTAAGATTAGAAGGAGAAGGAGAAGAAGAACAAGAAAAGGAAGAAGAAGAAGTAAAAGAAGAAAAAGAAGAAGAAGAAGAAAAGCAAGGGAACAAGAAGGAGGAGAAATGGAAGAAGAAGAATAACAACAAGAAGAAGAAATAGATGAAGAAGATGATGGTGATGATGAAGAAGGAGGAGAAGATGAAGAAGAAGCAGAATAAGAAAAAGTAGTAAGAGGAGTAGAAGAAGAAGAAGATGAAGCAGCAGAAGAATATAGAAGAAATAGTAGTAGAAGAGGAAGTGGAAGAAAAAGAAGAAGAAGAAGTAGTGGAAGAAGAAGATTATGAAGAAGAAGAAGAATATGATGAAGAAGAAGAAAGAGAAGTGGAAGTAGAAGAAGAAGAAGGAGAAGAAGATGGAGGTCGAAGAGGAGGAGGAATAGGAGAGGAGAAGAAGAAGAAGAAGAAGAAGAAGAAGAAGTAGATCAAGAGGTTGCAAATTGAGAAGAAGAAGAAGAGGAAGAAGAAGAATAACAAGAAGAAGAAAATTAAGAAGATGAAGAAGGAGAAGAAGAAGAAGAAG
>JAIUJO010001009.1:125000-127500 GCA_023846275.1 Vanilla planifolia | reverse complement strand
GTAGTAGAAGAAGAAGATGAACAAAAAGAGGATGAAAAGCAGGAAGAAGAAGAAGAAGAAGAAGAAGAAGAGGAAGTGGAGGAAGAGAAGAAGAAGAAGAAGATTAAGTAGGAGATGCAAGAGGAGGAGGAATAGTAGAAAGAGGAGAAGGAGGAGGAGGAGTAGTAGTAGTAGTAGTAGAACAAGAAGAAAAAAAAGAAGAAGAAGAGGAAGAGGTAGAAGAAGAAAAAGAAGAAGGAGATGAAGATGGAGAAGAAGAAGAAGAAGAAGAAGAAGAAGAGGAGCAAGAAGAAAGAAAAGAAGAAGAAGAAGAAGAAGAAGAAGAAGAAGAAGGAGAAGATGAAGAAGAAGAAGAAGATGATGATGAAGAAAAAGAAGCAGGAGAAGAAGAGGAAGAAGAAGAAGCAGAAGATGAAGAACAAGAAGAAGAAGAGGAGGAGGAAGTAGTAATAGATAATGATGAAGAAGAAGAAGAAGAAGCAGAAAAAGAAGAGGAAAAAGAAAGAAGAAGAAGAAGTAGAAAAGTTCTAGAAGAAGAAAAATAAGTCGAAGAAGATGTAGAAAAAGTAGAAATAAAAGAAGAAGAAATGGAAGAATTAGAAGAAGAAGATGAAGTAAAAGAAGAAGAAGAAGAATAACAAGAAGATGGTGATCATGAAAAAAAAAGAAGAGGAAGAAAAATAAGTGGAAGAGGAAGAAGAAGAAGAGGTAGAAGAGGAGAAAGTAGTAGAAGAAGAAGAAGAAGGTAAAGAAGAAGTAGAAGAAGAAGAAGAATTAGAAGTAGAAGAAGAGGAAGAAGAATTAGAAGTAGAGGAAGAAGAAGAAGTAGAAAAGAAGAAGAAGACGAAGAGGAGGAAGAAGAAGAAGAAGAAGAAGAAGAAGTTCAAGAAAAAGAAGAAAAATTAGAGGAACTAGAAGAAGGAGAAGACGGAGGAGGGAAAGGAGAAGAAGAAGTTGAAGATAAAGAAGAAGAAGAACTAGAAAAAGAAGAAGAAGAAGTGGAAGAAAAATAAGAAAAAGAAGAGAAGAAGAAGAAGAGTAAGAAGAAGGAGAAGAATTAGAAGAAGATGATGAAGACGAAGAAGAAGAATAAGAAGAAGGAGAAGATGAAGAATAAGAAGTGGAAAAAGATGAAGAATATGTTGAAGAAGTGTAAGAAAAAGAAGAACCAGTAGAAGAAAAAGAAAAAGAAGAAGAAGAAGAAGAAGAAGAGGAAGAGGAAGAAAGAAGAAGGAGAAGATGAAGATGTAGAAGAAGAAGAAGACGAAGAACAAAAAGAAGAAGAAGAAAAAGGCGAAGAAGAAGAAGCCGAAGATGAAGAAGAAGGTGAAGAAGAAGAAGAAGAAGAAGTGAAGAAGAACGAGGAAGAGGAGGAGGACGAGGAGAAGAAGAAGAATAAGAAGAAGAAGATGATGATGAAGAAGTAGAGCAAGAAAAAGAAGAATAAAATTAAGAAGAAAAAGAAGAACAATAAGAGTAAGAAGAAGAAGAAGAAGGAGAATAAGTTGAACAATGAGGATGAATCAGAAGAAGAAGAAGAAGAAGAAGAAGAAGAAGAAGTGGAAGAAGAAAAAGTAGAAGAAGAAGAAGTGAAAAGGAGGAAGAGGAAGTTGAAGAAGAATTGAAGAAGAAAAAGATGAAGAAGTAGAAGAAGAAGAAGAAGATAAAGAAGAAGTAGAACAACAAGAAAGAGAAGAAGAAGGAGAAGAAGAAGAAGGTGTAGAAAAAGAAGAAGAAGAAGAGGAAGAAGAAGAAGAAGAAGAAGAAGAAGAAGATAACGTAGAAGATGAAGATGATGAAGAAGAAGAAGAAAAAAGAGGATGATGAAGACGAAGACGAAGAAGAAGAAGAAGAAGAAGAAGAAGAAGAAGGAGATAATGATGAAGAAGAAGAAGAGCCAGTAGAAGGTGAAGAAGAAGAAGAATAGGAAGAAGAAGAAGAAGAACAAGAAGAAGAAGAAGATGATGATGATGATGAAGAAGAAGAGGAAGAGGAAGATGAAGAGGAAGAAGAGGAAGAAGAAGAAGAAGATGAAGGGAAATGAAGGAGGGAAAAGGAGGAGGAGGAGAAGAATTAGAAGAAGAAGAAGAAGAAGAAAAGGTTAGAAGAAGAGAGAAGAAGAAGAAGAAGACAACAGAGAAGAAGAAAGAGAAGAAGAAGAAGAAGAAGAAGATGATGATGATGACGAAGAAAAAGAAGAAGGAGAGGAAGAAGAAGAGGGAAGAAGAAAAAAGAAGAAGAAGCAGTAGAAGAAGAAAAATTAGTAGAACTAAAAGAAGAAGAAGCACAAGAGAAGAAGAAAAAGAATAAAAAGATGAAGAAGGAGAAGAAAATGAAGAAGAAGTAGTAGTAGTAGAAGAAGGTAAGATGACGAAGAAGAAGCAGAAGAAGTAGTAATACAAGAAAATGAAGTAGTAGTAGTAGTAGTAGTAGAAGAAGAGAAGAAGAAGAAGAAGAAGAAGATGGTGATGATGATGATGATGAAAAAGAAGAAGAAAAA
>JAIUJO010001009.1:115000-120000 GCA_023846275.1 Vanilla planifolia | reverse complement strand
AAGAAGAAGAAGAAGAAGACGAAGAAGAAGAAGGGGGAGAAGAAGATGAATAAGAAGATGATGATGATGATTAAGAAGTAGGAGAAGGAAAAAAAGAAGAAGGAGAAGGACAAGAAAGAGAAGAAGAAGAAGAAGAAGAAGAAGAAGAAGAAGGTGAAGGAGGAGGAAGAGAAGAAGAAAAAAAAGAAGTAGAAGAAGAAAAAGAAGAGGAAGAAGAAGAGCATGAAGAAGAAGAAGAAAGTTAAGATCAAAAACACGAACAAGAAGAAGAATAAGAAGAAGAAGAAGAAAAAGTTGAAGAAGATTATGATGATGAAGAAGAGGAAGAAGAAGAAGAAGAAGAAGAAGAAGAAGAAGAAGAAGCAAAAGAAGAAGAAGAAGAAGAGGATGAAGGGGGAGATGAAGGAGGAGTAGGAGGATGGGGAGGATGAGGGAGAGGAGGAGGAGGAGAAGTAGAAGAAGAAGAAGAAGAAGAAGAAGAAGAAGAACAAAAAGAATAATAAAAAAAAGATGGAAAAGAAGAAGGAGAAGGAGAAAGAAGGAGAAGAAGAAGAAGAAGAAGATGATGATGATGATGATGATGATGAAGAAAAAGTAGAAGGAGAAGAAGAAGTAGAAGAAGAAGAAGAAGAAGAAGAAGAAGAAGAATATGAAGAAAAAGTAGTAGAAGAGGAAAAAGAGGAAGAAGCACAAGAAGAAGAAGAAGTAGAAGAAGAAGACAAAGAAGAAGCAGAAGAAGAAGAAGAAAATGAAGAAGAAGTAGACGAATAATACGAAAAAGAAGAACAATAATAATAAAAAAAAGAAGATGATGAAAATGAAGAAGATGTAGATGTAGTAGAAGAAGGAAAAGAAGACGAAGAAGAAGTAGAAGAAGAAGTAGCAGTACAAGAAGATGAAGTAATTGAAGAAGAAGAAGAAGAAGAAGATGATGATGATGATTAAAAAGAGGAAGAAAAATAAGAAGATGAAGGAGAAGATGATGAAGAAGAAGAAGAAGAAGTGGCAGAAGAGGAAGATGAAGAAGATGAAGAATAGGAAGATTTAGAAGAAGGAGAAGAAGAAAATGTAGAAGAAGAAGAAGAATATGAAGAAGAAGAAGACGAAGAAGTAGAAGTTGAAGAAGAAGAAGAAGTAGTAGTAGAAGAAGAAGGAGAAGAAAAAGTAGAAGAATGGCATGAAAAAGGAGGAGGAGGAGGAGAAGTAGAAGAAGAAGAAGAAGATGTGGAAGAAAATGAAGAGCAAGAGGAAGAGAAGAAGAACAAGAGTGAGAAGAAAAGTTGTAGTTGTAGTCTAAGAAGAAGAAGAAGAATAAGAAGAATAAGAAGAAGAAAATGTTGAAGAAGAAGAAGAAGAAGAAGGAGAAGGAGAAGAAGAAGAAGAAGAAGAAGAAGAGGAAGAAGGAGAAGGAGAAGAAGAAGAAGGAAAAGAAGAAGAAGTAGAAGGACAAGGAGAAGAAGAAGAAGAAGAAGATGAAGAAGAAGAAGAAGAAGAAGAAGGAGAAGGAGGAGGAAGAGAAGAAGAAAAAGAAGAAGAAAGTTAAGAAGAAAAGAAGAAAAAGAAGAATAAGAAGAACAAGAAGAAGAAGAAGTTGAAGAAGAAGATGATGATGAAGAACAAGAAGAACAAGAAGAACACGAAGAAGAAGAAGAAGAAGAAGAAGAAGAAGAAGAACATGATGATGATGAAATAGAAGAAGAAGAAGAAGAAGAAAAAGAAGAACAAGAAGAAAAAGAAGAAGAAGAAAGAAAAGATGAAGAAGAAGAAGAAGAAGATAAAGAAGAAGAAGAAGAAGATGATGATGATGATGAAGGTGAAGAAGAAGAAGATGAAGATGAAGATAAAGAACAAGAAGAAGAAAAAGACGAAGAAGAAGAAGAAGTAGAAGAAGTTCACGAAGAAGAAGATGAAGAAAAGTAAGAATAGAAGAAGTAGAAGAAGAAGTAGAAGAAGAAGATGTGATGATGATTAAGAAGAAGAAGAAGAAAAGGAAGAGGAAGAAGAAGAAGAAGAAGAAGAAGAAGAAGAAGAAGAAGATGGTGATGAAGAAGACGAATGAGAAGAAGAAGAAGACGAAGAAGACGAAGACAAAGAAGAAGTAGAAGAAGATGAAGATGTTGAATATGATGATGAAGAAGAAGAAGAAAAGGCGGAAGTAGAAGAAGAAGATGGTGGTGATGAAGGTGGAGGAGGAGGTGTTAAAGAAGGAGGAGGAGGAGGAGGAGAAGAAGAAGAAAAGGAGAAGAAGATTTAAATTAAGAAGAGGAAGTGGAAGAAGGAGAATAAGGAGAAGAAGAAGAAGAAGAAGAAGAGGAATAATAATAATAATAACAAGATGAAGAAGAAGAAGAAGAAGAGGAAGAAGAAGTAGAACAAGAAGAAGTAGTTGTAGTAGTAGAAGAAGAAGGAGAAGGAGAAGAGGTAGAAGACAAGAAAAAACAAAAAGAAAAAGAGGAAGACAAAGAAGAAGAAGAAGAAAAAGAAGAAGAAGAAGAAGAAAAAGAAGTAGAAGTAGAAGAAAAGTTGATAAAAAAGAAGAGGAAGAAGAAGAAGAAGAAGCATAAAAAGAAAAAAGAAAAGAAAAAGAAGAGGAAGAAGAAGAAGAAAAAGAAGTTGAAGAAGAAGAAGATGATGATGATGAAGAAGTAGTAGTAGTAGTAGAAGAAGAAGAAGAAGACAAGACAAAGAAGAAGAAGAAGACAAGACAAAGAAGAAGAAGAAGAAGAAGTAGTGGTAGTAGAAGAGGAAGAATAGGAAGAAAAACCAATAGAAGATGAAGAAGAGGAAGAAGAAGAAGAAGGAGAAAAAGTAGAAGAATAAGGTGAAGAAGATGGAGGACAAGATGAAGAAAAAGAAGATGAAGAAAAATTTGGGGAAGAAGAAGAAGAAGAAGATGAAGAAGAAGAGTAAGAAGAAGATGAAGTAGTAGAAGAAGAAGAAGAAGAAGATGATGATGATGAAGAAGAACAACAAGTGAAAGAAGTTGATGATGATGATTATGAGTAAGAAGAAGAAGATGATGAAGAAGAAGCATATAAACTAGAAGAAAATTAAGACGAAGAGGAAGAAGAAGAAGAGTATGATGAAGAAGAAGAATGGTAAGAAGGAGAAGAAGAAGATGGAGGAGGAGGAGGATGAGGATGAGGAAGAGATGAAGAAGAAATAGTAGAAGAAGAAGAAGAAGAAGAAGGAGAAGAAGGAGAAGAAGAAGAGGAAGAAGAAGAGGATGAAGAAGGAAAAGAAGAAGAAGAAGAAGAAGATGATGATGATGAAGAAAAAGAAGGAGAAGATAATGAAGTAGTAGTAGTAGTAGTAGTAGAAGAAGAAGACGAAGAAGAGAAAGTAGTAGGAGGAGAAGAAGAAGAAGAAGAATTAATAGTATTATTAGTGGAAGAGGAAGAATAATAAGAAGAAGAAGATGGAGAAGAAGAAGCACAAGAAGAAGAAGAAGAAGAACAAGAAGGTGAAGAAGAAGAAGAAGAAGGAAAAGATGAAGAAGAAGTAGATAAAGAAGAAAAAGAAGAAGAAGAAGAAGAAGATGATGATGATGATGATGAAGAAGAAGAAGAAGAAGAAGAAGAAGAAGATGAAGATAAAGAAGAAGAAAAAGAAGAAGAAGAAGTAGAAGAAGTTGACGAAGAAGAAGAAGAAGAAGGACAAGATGAAGATCAACAAGAAGAAGAAGAAGAAGAAGAAGAAGAAAAGGAAGAATAGAAGAAGTAGAAGAAGAAGAAGAAGAAGAAAAAGAAGATGATGAAGAAGAAGAAGAAGAAGAAGATGAAGAAGAAGAAGTAGAAGAAGACGAAGAAGACGAATGTGAAGTAGAAGAAGAAGTGGATGATGAAGAAGAAGAAGAAGATGATGATGATGATGAAGATTAAGAAGAAGAAAAAGAGGCGGAAGTAGAAGATGAAGATGATGATGAGGAAGGTGGAGGAGGAGGTGTCAAAGAAGGAGGAGGAGGAGGAGAAGAAGAAGAAGAAATAGAAGAAGAAGAAGAAAATTTAGAAGAAGAGGAAGAGGAACAAGAAGAAGTAGAAGAAGAATAAGAAGAAGAGGAAGAACAATAACAATAATAATAATAATAATAATAATAATAAAAAGGGAAAGAAAAAGAAGAAGGGAAAGAAGGAGTAGTAGAAGAAGAAATAGTAGTAGAAGTAGAAAAAGGAGGAGGAGAAGCAGTAGAAGACAAGAAAGAACAAAAAGAAAAAGAGGAAGAGGAAGAGGAAGAAGAAGAAAAAGAAGAAAAAGTAGAAGAAGAATAAGAAAAAGAAGTAGAAGTAGAAGAAAAGTTGAAAAAGAAGAAGAAGAAGAAGAAGAAGAGGAGGAGGAAGAGGAAGTAGAAGAAAAAGAAGAAGGACAAGAAGAAGAATAAAAAGAAAAAGGAAAAGAAAAAGAAGATGAAGAAGAAGAAGAAGAGGAGGAGGAAGAGGAAGTAGAAGAAAAAGAAGAATAAAAAGAAAAAGGAAAAGAAAAAGAAGTTGAAGAAGAAGAAGAAGAAGATGAAGAAGAAGAAGATGTAGTTGTAGAAGAAGAAGAAAAAGTAGTAGTAGAAGAGGAAGAATAAGAAGAAAAAAGTAGAAGAAGAAGAAGAAGAAGGAGAAAAACTAGAAGAATAAGGTGAAGAAGTTGGAGGACAAGATGAAGAAGAAGAGGAAGATGATGAAGTAAAATTGGAAGAAGAAGAAGAAGATGAAGAAGAAGAGTAAGAAGAAGAAAAAGTAGAAGAAGAAGAAGAAGAAGATGAAGAAAAAGAAGAAGTGGAAGTGGAAGATGATGATGATGATGAGTCAGAAGAAGAAGATGATGAAGAAGAAGTAGAAAAGCAAGAAGAAAATGAAGACGAAGAGGAAGAAGAAGTAGGAGATGAAGAAAAAGAAGAGGATGATGATGCTGAAGTAAAAGAATGAGAACAAGAAGAAAAAGAAGATGGAGGAGGGGGAGGAGGAGGATGAGGAGGAGGAAGAGAAGAAGAAGAAATAGTAGAACAAGAAGAA
>JAIUJO010001009.1:107500-110000 GCA_023846275.1 Vanilla planifolia | reverse complement strand
TCTTCCTCTTCTTCTTTTTCTTTTTCTTCTTCTTCCATTTATTCTTCATAATCATCATCATCATCATCTACTTCTTCATCTCCTTCTTCTTCATCATCTTCTTCTTCTTCTTCTTCTTATTCTTCTTGTTCTTCTTCTTCTTCGTCCTTTTTTTCTTCATCACCATCTTCTTCTCCTTTATCTTCTTCTTCAACTTCTTCTTCTTCTTCTTTTTCTTCTTCATAATCTTCTTCTTCGTGTTCTTCTTCTTCCTCCTCCTCTTGCTTATCTCCTTCATCTTCTTCTTCTTCTTCTTATTCTTTTACTTGTTCTTCTTCTTCTTCTTCTTCTTCCACTTCTTATTCTTCTTCTTCTTCATCTTCTACTTCTTCCTTTCCTTCTTCTTCTTCATCATCATCTTCTTCTTCTTCTTCCTATTCTTCTTGTTCTTTTTCTGCTTCTTCTTCTTCTTCTACTTCTTCTTCTTCTTCTTTTTCTTCCTTTACATTCCTTTCTTCATCTTCTTCTTCTTCTTCTTCTAAAACTACTAATTATTCTTCTTCTACTTCTTCTTCCTCCTCATTTTCTTCTTCTTCTTCCTCTTGTTCCTCTCCTTTTTCTTCTTCTTCTTCTTCCTCTTTTAGTTCTTCTTCTTCTTCTTTTACTCCCTCTTCTTCTACTCCATTTTCTCCTTTTTCTTCTTCTTCTTGTTTTTCCACTTCTGCTTCTTCTTCTTCTTCTTCTTCATCTTTTTATTATTCTTCTCCATCTTCTTCTACTTCTTCTTCTTCTTCTTCTTGTTCTCTTTCTTCTTCTTCTTCTCTTTCTTCTTCTTCTTCTACTTCTTTTTTTCTTCTTCCTCCACCTTTTGTTCATACCCTTCATCTTCTTCATCTTCTACTTAAACTTCTTCATCCTCTTTGTCAACATCTTATTATTATTATTATTTTATTATTATTATTATTATTATTATTATTATTATTATTGTTATTTATTTTTTTATTATCATTATTATTATAATAATAATTATTATTATTATTGTTATTATATTTTTAATATTTCTTTCCTTCTTCTTGTTCTTGCTCTACTTGCCCTTATTTTTCTTCCTCTTCTTCTTCTACTAGTACAACTTCATCTTCTTCTCCTTCTTCCTCCGCTTCTTCTTCTTCGCCCTCTTCTTCTTCTTCTTCTTCTTCTTCTTCTTCTTCCTCTTCTAATTCTTCTTTTTCTTCTAATTTTTCTTCTTCATCTTCTTCTTCTTCTTCTTCTCCATCTTCTTCTTCTCCTTCTTCTTCTTCCTCTTCTTCTTCTTCATCATCATCTGCTTCTTCGTCATCATCATCATCTTCTTCTTCTTCTTCTTCTTTTTCTTTTTCTTCTTATTGTTCTTCCTTTTCTTCTTCTTCTTCTTCTTCTTCTCCATCTTCTTCTTCTTCCACTATTCTTCCTCTTTTTCAATTTCTTCATCGCCATCATCTTCTTCTTCTTCTTCTACTACTTCTTCTTCATCTTCTTCTTCCTCCTTTCCTTCATCATCTTCTTCTTCTTCTACTACTTCTTCTTGTTCATAATCTTCTTCTTCTTCCTCTTCTTCTTCTTCTTCTTCATTTTCAACTTCTCCTTCTACTTCTTCTTTTATTCTTAATCTTCTTCTTCTTCATAATCCTATACTTCTTCCTCTTCTTCTTCCACCGCTTCTTCACCTCCTTCTTTTTCTTGTTCTTCTACATCATCTTCTTCTTCTTCTTCTCCTTCTTCTTCTTCTTCTTTACAATCATAATCATCAACATTATCATCATCATCTTCTTCTACTTCTTTTTCTTCTTCTTCTTTTTCATCATCATCATCATCTTCTTCTTCTTCTTCTTCTTCTTCATCTTCTCCTTCTTCTTCTTCTTCTTCTTCTTCCTCCTCTTCTTCTTCTTGACCTTCTTCATCTTCTTCTTCTTCTTCTTCTTCCTCCCATTCTTCATCTCCATGTTCTTCTTCTTCTTCTTCTACTTCTTCTTCTGCTTCTTCTTCTTTTTCTTCTTCTTCCTCTTCTTCTTCTTTCTCTTCTTCTTCTTTCTCTTCTTATTTTTCTTCTTCTACTACTTCTTCTTTGTCATTCTCTTCTTTTTTTGCATTCTCCTCTTCTTCATCCTCTTCATCATCTTCTTTTTCTTCTTCTTCTTCCTCTTATTGTTCTTCTTCTTCTTCTTCTTCTTCGTCATTTTCTTCTTCTTCTTCTTCTTCTTCTTATACTTTCCCTTTGTCTACCTTTACTTCTTCTTCTTCTTCTTCTTCTTCTACTTCATCTTCTTCTCCTTCCTCTTCTTCCTCCCCATCTTCTTCTTCCACTTTTTCTTCGTCCTCTTCTTCCACTTCTTCTTCTTTTAATTCTTCTTCTTCATCATCACCACTTCTCCTTGTTCATCTTCTCTTTTTTCTCCTTCTTCTTCTTCTTCTTCCTCTTTTTCTTTTTCTTCTTCTTTCTTCTCCTTCTTTTTCTTGTTTTCTTTCTTAGTTTTCTTCTTCTTCT
>JAIUJO010001009.1:70000-72500 GCA_023846275.1 Vanilla planifolia | reverse complement strand
AGTAGAAGAAGAAGAAGAAGAAGAAGAAGAAGAGGAAGAAGAAGGGGAATAGGGAGAATAAGAAGAATTAAAAGAAGAAGAAGAAGATGAAGAAGAAGAAGAAGGCGAAGAAGAATACGAAGAAGAAGAAGAAGAAGAAGAAGAAGAGGAAGAAGAAGAAGAAGAAGAAGATGATGATGAAGAAGAAGATGATGATGATGAAGAAGAAGAAGAAGGAAAAGAGGAAAAAGAAGAAGAAGAAGATGAAGAGGAAGAAGAAGAAGAAGAAAAGAAGAAGTATAAGAAGATGATGAAGAAGAAGAAGGAGAAGGGGAAGAAGATGGAGGAAAAGAAGAAGAAGTGGTAGAAGAAGAAGAAATAGAAGTAGGACAAGAAGAAAAAGAAGAAGGAGAAGGAGCAATAGGAGGAGTACAAGAAGAAGAAGTAGAAGATGAAGAAGAAGAAGAAGAAGAGGAAGTAGAAGTAGAATAAGAAGAAGAAGGAGAAGGAGAAGGGGAATAAGAAAAAGAACAAGAAGTAGTAGAAGAAGAAGAAGAAGACGAAGAAGAAGAAGAAGAACAAGAAGAAGAAGAATAGGAAGAAGAAAGGTGAGAAGAAGAAGAAGATGAAGAAGGCAAAGAAGAAGAAATGGAGGAAGAAGGAGAATAACAGGAATAAGAAGAAAAGAAGAAGATTTAGAAGACAAAGAAGAATATGTAAAAGAAAAAAAAGGAGTGGAACAAGAAAAAGAAGATGGAGAAGAAAAAGAAGATGATGATGATGACGATCATGAAGAATAAGAAGAAGAAGAAGAAAAAGAAGTAGAAGTAGTAGAAGAAGAAGAGGAAGAAGAAGAAGACGAAGGAGAGGAAGAAGAAGAAGACGAAGAAGAGGAAGAAGATGAGGAGCTTGAAGAAGAAGAAGAAGGAAAAAAAAGAAGAAGATGAAGAAGAAGAAGAAGGTGAAGAAGAGGAAGAAGAAGATGGAGAAGATGAAGAAGAAAAAGGAGAAGAAGATCAAGAAGAAGAAGAAGAAGAAGAAGAGAAAGCGGAAAGAGAAGAAGAAGTAAAGAATGAAGAAGAAGTAGTAGACGAAAAAGAAGAGAAGAAGAAGAAGATGAGGAAGAAGAAGTAGAAGAAGAAGACGAAGAATAAAAAGAAGACGAAGAAGATGATGAAGAAAAAGAGGAATAAGAAGAAGAGGAAGAAGAAGAAGAAGAAGAAGAAGAGGTAGAAGAAGAAGAAGAAGATGAAGAAGAAGAAAAAGGAGAAGAAGAAGTAGAAGTAGAAGAGGAAGAAGAAGAGGAAGTAGAAGAAGAAGAAGAAGGACAAGAAGAAGTAAAAGAAATGAAGAAGTGGAAGCAAGAGTGGAAGTAGAAGAAGAAGAAGAAGAGGAAGAAGAAGAAGAAGGTGAAGAGAAAGAAGAAGAGAAAGAAGAAGAAGAAGAAGTAAAAAAAATAAAAGGAAGAAGAAGAAGAAGAAGAATAAGTAGTAGAAGAAGAAGAAGAGGAGGAAGAAGAAGACGAAGAAAAAGAACAATTAAAAGAAGAAGATGAGGAGGAAGAAGATGAAGATGAAGAAGTAGTAGTAGAAGAAGAAGAAGAAGAAGAAAAAGAAGAAGAAAAAGGAACATAAGAAGAAGTAGAAGATGAAGAAGAGTAAGAAGAAGAAGAAGAAGAAGAAGAAGAAGATGAAGCAATAGAAGAAGAAGAAGAAAAAGAAGTAGAAGAAGAAGAAGGAGAAGAAAAATATGGAGAAGAAGAAGAAGTAATTGAAGAAGTAGATAAATAAGATGTAGTAGAAGAAGAAGTAGAAGAAGATGAGGAATTTGAAAAAGAAAAAGAAGAAGAACAAGACGAAAAAGAAGAAGAAGAAAAAGTAGAACAAGGAGAAGTTCTAGAAGAAGAAGAAGTAGTAATAGTAGAAGACGGAGGAGGCGGAGGAGGAGGAAAATAAGAAGAAGAAGAAGCAAAAGAAGAAGAAAAGAAGAGGTAGAAGAAGAAAAAGAAGAAGAGGAGGAAGAAGAAGAACAACAACAAGAAGAAGTTGAAGTGAAAGTAGAAAAAGAGGCAAAAGAAAAAGAAGAAGAAGAGGAAGAGGTAGAAGAAGAAGAAAAAGAAGGAGAGGAAGAAGAAGAAGGAGAAGAAGAAGAAGAAGATGAAGAAGCAGAAAAAAGAGAATAAGTTGAAGAAGAAGAAGTAGCAGAAGAGGTAGAAGAAGAAAAAGAATAAGTAGAAGAAGAAGAAGAAAATGAAGAAGAAGAAGAAGAAGGAGAAGGAGAAGAAGAAGAAGATGATGATGAAGAAGATCGAAAAAATTAAATAGAAGAAGAAGGAGAAAAAGAAGGAGAAGAAGAAGGAGAAGAGGAAGATGAAGAAGAAGAATAAGTGGAAGAAGAAGAAGAAAAAGAAGAAGTCAAAGAAGAAAAAAAGGAAAGAAGTAGATTAAAAAAGTAGAAGAAGATCAAGCAGAGAAAGAAGAAGAAGAAGAAAAAGAAGTAGTATTAGTAGTAGTAGTAGAAG
>JAIUJO010001009.1:55000-62500 GCA_023846275.1 Vanilla planifolia | reverse complement strand
TGTAGTAGTAGTAGTAGTAGTAGAAGGAGAAGAAGAAAAAGAAGAAAAAGAAGAAGAAGATGGAAAAGAAGTTGAAGAAGAAGGAGAGGAAGACAAAGAAGAAGAAGAAGAAGGAGAGGAAGACAAAGAAGAAGAAGAAGAAGGACAAAGAAGTACGAGGAGATGAAGAAAAAAAAGGAGAAGAGGAAGATGAAGAAGAAGAAGCAGAAGGAGCAGAAGATGAGGAGAAGAAAATTTGAAAGAAGAAGAAGAAAAAAAAATAATTAGAAGAAGAAGAAGAAGAAGAAGTTGAAGAAGAAGGAGAAGAAGAAGATGAAGAGGAAGAAGAAGAGTAAGTAGAAGAAAAAGAAGAAGTAGAAGAAGAAGAAGAAGAAGAAAAAGAAAATGTAATAGAAGAAGAAGAAGAAGATGAAGATGAAGAAGAAGAAGAAGATGATGATGCTGATGATCATGATGATGATGGTGATGATGATTATGATGAACTAGAAGAAGAAAATGAAGGAGGAGAAGAAGAAGTAGAAGAAGAAGGAGAAGATGAACAAGAAGGAAGAAAAGAAGAAGGAGAAGAAGAAGAAGAAGAAGAAGAAGAATAAGACAAAGAAGAAGAAGCTGAGGAAGAAGATGTAGAAGAAGAAGAAGAAGAAGAAAAAATTAGAAAAGTTAGATGAAGAAGTAAAAGTCAGAAGAAAGGAGGTTGAAAAAGTAAAGGAAGAAGAAGGAGAAGGGGTAGAAGAAAAAGAAGAAGTTGGAGAAGAAAAAACAGAAGCAAAAGAAGAAGAAGTAGAAGAAGAAGAAGAAAAAGACGAAGATGAAGAAGTAGAAGAAGAAGTTGTAGTAGTAGTAAAAGAAGAAGTAGAAGAAGAAGAAGAAGAAGGAAAAATAAGAAAAAGAAGAAGGAGGAGAAGAAGAAGAAGAAGAAGAAGAAGAAGATGAGAAGAAGAAGTAGAAGAAGAAGGAGAATAAGAAGAAGGATAAGAACAAGGAGAAGAAGAAGGAGAATAAGAAGGAGGAGAAGAACAACGAGAAGAAGAAGGAGACGAGGTAGAAGAAGAAGAAGAAGAGGAAGAAGAGGAGGAAGAAGAAGGGGAAGAAGAAGAGTAGAAGAAGAAGAAGAAGTAGAAAAGAGAAGAAGAGGAAGAAAAAGAAGAAGAAGAAGGGGAAGAAGAAGAGGAAGAAGAAGAAGATGAAGAAGGCAAAAAAAGTACACAATCAGAAGAGGAAATGGAAGAAGAAGGAGGAGGAGGAGTTGAAGAAGAAGAAGAACATGATGATGATGAATAAATTGAAGAAGAAGAAGAAAAAGAAGCAGAAGAAGTAGAAGAAGAAGTTGAAGAAGAAGACGAAGAAGAAGAAGACTAATAGGACGAAGAAGAAGAAGAAGAAGATGATGATGAAGATTATGAAGATGATGAAGAAGAAGAAGAAGAAAAACAAGAAGAATAATAAGAAGAAAAGAAGAAGGAGAACCAAAAGATGAAAAAGAAGGATATGAAGAAGAAGGAGAAGAAAAAGGAGAAGGTGAAGAAGAAAAGGTAAAGTAGAAGAAGAAGTTAAGAAGAAGTAGAAGAAGAAGAAGAAAAAGAAGAGGAGGATGAAGAAGAAGAAGAAGAAGAAGATGATGAAGAAGAAGAAAAAGATGGAGAAGAGGAAGAGAAGAGGAAGAAGAGGTATTGGAAGAAGAATTGGGAGTAAAAGAGGAAGAAGATGAAGAAGAAGAAGAACAGTACAAAGAAGAAGATGTAGAAGATTGGGAGGAAGACAAAGAAGAAGAAGAAAAAGAAGAAGATGGAGGAGTAAAAGAAGAAGTAGTAGAAGAAGAAGAAGTAGAAGAAGAAGAAGAAGAAGAAGAATAAGAAGCCGAAGAAGAAGGACCAAAGGAAGAAGAACAAGAAGAATAAGAAGAAGAAGAAGAAGAAGTAGAAGAAGAAGTAGAAGAAAGAGAAGAATAAGAAGAAGAAGAGGAAGAGGAAGAAGAAGAAGAAGAAGAAGTAGAAAAAGAAGAAGAAGCAGAAGAAGAAGAAGAAGAAGAAGAAGAAGAAGAAGAAGAAGTAGTAGAAGTAGTAGATGAAGAAGAAGGAGAAGAAGAAGAGAACAAAGAAGAAGAAGAAGAATAAGATGAAGTAGACAAAGAAGAAGAAGTCAATGAAGAAGTAGAAGAAGTAGTAGTAGTAGTAGTAGTAGTCGTAGTAGAAGGAGATGAATAAGAAGAAGTAGATGAAGAACAAAAAGTCAAAGATGAAGAAGTAGAAGATGAAGTAGTAGTAGTAGTAGTGGTAGTAGTAGAAGAAGAAGAAGAAGAAGAAGAAAGAAGAAGTAGAAGAAGAAGGAGAAGTAGAAGCAGAAGAAGTAGTACTAGAAGAACAAGAAGAAGAAGAAGAAGAAGAAGTAGAAGATAGACAAGAAGAAGAAGAATAAGAAGAAGAGTAGGATGAAAAAGAAGAAGCAGATGAAGAAGGAGAAGAAGAAAGAGAAGAAGAAGAAGAAGAGGGAAAAGAAGAAGGAGAAGAAGAAGAAGAAAATGATGAAATTGGAGAGGAAGAAGAAGATGAAGAGGAAGGAGAAGAAGAAAAGGAAGAAGAAGAAGATGAAGAAGAAGAAGAAGAAGAAGAGGTAGAATAAGAAGAAGAAGAAGAAGAAGAAGGAAAAGAATAAGAAGCAGAAGAAGAAGCAAAAGATGAAGAAGAAGAGGAAGAAGAAGAAGAAGAAGAAAAATAAGAAGAGGAAAAACGAGTAGAAGAAGAAGATGAAGAAGAAAAAGAAGAAGAAGAAGAAAAAGAAGAAGAAGATAACAAAGAAGAAGTAGAAGAAGAAGTAGAAGAAGAAGAAGAAGTAGAAGAATAAGAAGAACAAGATAACGTAGAAGAAGAAGATGATGAAGAAGAAGAAGAAGAAAGAGAAGAATAATAAGAAGTAGTAGATGAAGAAGTAGAAGAAGAAGAAAAACTAGAGGAAATAGAGGAAGGAGGAGGAGAAAAATAATGAGAAGAAGAAGAAGAAAGAAAAGAAGGGGCAGAAGAAGAAAAAGAAGAAGAAGAAGAAGAAGACGTAGAAGTAATAGAAGAAAAAGATGATGAAGAAGAAGTAGAAGAAGAAGACAAAGAAGAAGAAGAAGAAGAAGAAGAAGAAGTTGAACAAGAAAAGAAGAAGAAAAAGAAAAAAAAAAGAAGAAGAAAAAAAAGAAGAAGAAGCTAAAGAAGAAGAAAAAGAAGAAGAAGAAAAAGTAGAAGGTGAAGAAAAAGAAGAATAAGGAGAAGATGAAGAAGAAGGAGAAGATGAAGAAGAAAAAAGAGAAGAAGGACATGAAGTAACAGAAGAAGAAGAAGAATAAGGAGAAGAAAAACAGAAGTAGTGGAAGAAGAAAAAAGGGAAGAAGAAGAAGAAGAAGATGAAGAGGAAGATGATGATGATGAAGAAGAAGAAGAAGAAAAAGAAGAAGTAAAAGTAGAAGAAGAAGAAGAAGAAGAAGAATAAGAAAAGTAGAATAAGGGGAAGAAGAAGAAAATGAAATAGAAGTAGAAGAAGAAGTAGTAGTAGTAGAAGAAGAAGTAGAAGAAGGGGAGGAAGAAGAAGAAGAAGAAAGAGAAGATGATGGAGATGAAGAAAAAGAAGTTGAATAAAAAGAAGAAGTTGAAAGACAAGAGGTTGAAGAAGATGTAATAGAAGAAGAAAACAAAGAAGAAGAGGAAGTACAAAAGAAGAAGAAGAAGAGAAGAAGAAGGGGAACAAGAAGGAGGAGAAGGTGAAGGAGAAGGAGAAGAAGAAGAGGGAGGAGAAGAAGGAGAAGAAGAAGAGGAGGTCGAAGAAGAAGAAAAAAGAGAGGAAGAAGAATAAGAGGAAGTAGAGGAAGTAGAAAAAGAAGAAAATGTTGAAGAAGAAGAAGCAATAGAAGAAGAAGAAAAAGAAAAAGAAGAACAAGAAGAAGGAGAAGAAGAAGGAGAAGAAGAAGAAGTAAAAGAAGAAGAAGAATAAGATGGAGAAGACGATGAAGTAGAAGAAGAGGAAAGAGATGAAGAAAAAGTAGGAGAAGATAGAGATGAAGTAAGAGGAGAAGAAGAAGAAGAAGAACAAGAAATAGGAGGAGAAGGAGATGAAGAAGAATAAGAACTCGAAGAAGAAGAAGAAGAAGAAGAAGAAGAAGTAGAGGAAAAACATTGGGAAGAAGAAGAAGAAGAAGACGAAGAAGAAATAGACGTAGAAGAATAATAATAATAAGAACAAGAAGTAGAAGATGAAGTTGAAGAAGAAGATGAAGAAGAAGAAGAAGATGACAAAGTTGAAGATAATGATGATGATAAAGAAGAAGAAGAAGAAGAAGAATAATAATAAGAAGGAGAGAAGAAGAAGAAGAATTAGAAGAAGAAAAGGAAGAAGGAGAAGAAGTTGTAGAAAAAGAAAAAGATGATGAAGAAGAAGAAGGTAATGAAGAAGGAGAAGAAGAAGAAGTAGTTGTTGTAGAAGAAGTAGAAGTGGTGGAGAAAGAAAAAGAAGAAGAAAAATAAGAAGAAGAAGAAGAAGAAGAAGGAGAAGGAGAAACAGAAGAAGAAGAAGAAAAAGAAGAGGTTGAACTGAAGATGTACAAGAAGTAGACGAAGAAGAAGCAGAAGAAGAAGAAGAAGAAGAAGAAGAACAAAAAGAAGAAGAAGAAGAAGAAGAATAATACGGAGGAGAAGAAGAAGAAGAAGTAGAAGACAAGGGAGTAGATGGAGAAGATGAAGAATGAGAAGAAGTCGGAGAAGAAGAACAAGAACAAGAACCGAAAGGAGGAGAAGAAGAAGAAGAAGAAGGAGAAGAGGAAGAAGAAGGGGAGGAAGAAGAAGAAGAAACAAAAGAAGAAGCAAAAAAAGAGGAGGAAGAAGAAGCGGAAGAGGAAGAAGAAGAGGAAGAAATTGAAGATGAAGAAGACAGAAAAATGAGAATAAGAAGAAGAAGTGGAAGAAGATGAAGAAGATGGAGAAGAAGAAAAAGAAGAAGATGATGACGATGATGAAGAAGAAAAAGAAGAAGAAGGAGAAGAACAAAATTAAGCGGATGAGGAAGAAGAAGAAAAAGATGACAAAGAAGAAGATGAAGATGAAGAAGAAGAAAAAAAGAAGAGGAGGAAGAACTAGAACAAGAAAAAGTAGAAAGAGAAGAAAGGATGAAGAAGAAGGACAAGATGAAGAAGAAGAAGGAGAAGAAGATAGGGAAGCAGTAGAAGAAGAAGAAGAAGGAGAAAGACAAGTAGAAGAAAAAGACGAAGAAGAAGAAGTAGTAGAAGAAAAATAAGTGGAAGAAGAAGAAGAAGAAGAAGAGGAAAAGGATGTAGAAGGAGAGGAAGAAGACGAAGAAGAAGAAGAAGAAAAAGAACAAGAAAAACAACAAGAACAAAGGGAAAAAGAAGAAGATGAAGAAGAAGAATAGGAAGAAGAAAAGGAAGAAGAAGAAAAAAGAGGAGATGAAGAAGAAGAAGAAGAAGTAGAGGTTGAAGAAGAAGTAAAAGAAAAAGAAGATGAAGAAAGAAAATGAAGAAGAAGAAGGAGATGAAGAAGAAGAAGAGGAGGAGGAAGAAGTAATAGTAGAAGAAGAATAAGAAGAAGAAGAAGAAGATGATGATGATGAAAAGTAGAAGAAGAAGAAGATGAAGAAGAAGTAAAAGAAAAAGGAGAAGGAGAAGAAAAAGAAGAAGATGAAAAAGATGAAAAAAAAGATGTAGAAAAAGAACAATAATGACAAGGAGAAAAAGTAGAAGAATCGAAAAAAGTAGAAGAAGAAGAAGAATAAGAATAAGAAGAAGGTGATGATGATGTTGAAAAAGAAGAAGAAGAACAGGAAGTAGTAGAATAAGAAGAAGAAGAAGATGAAAAAGAAGTAGAAGTAGAAGAAGAAACAGAAGAAGAAGTAGAGGAAGAAGAAGAAGAAGAAGAAGTAGAAAAAGAAGAAGAAGAAGAAGAAGAAGAAGAAGAAGAAGAAGAAGAAGAAAATGAAGAAGAAGAAGAAGAAGAAGAAGAAGTAGAAAAAGAAGTAGAAGTAGAAGAAGAAGAAGAAAAAGAAGATGTCGAAGACGAGGAGGAAGAAGAAGACGAAGAAGAAGTAGAAGAAGAAGAAGATGATGATGAAAAATTAGAAGAAGCAGAAGAAGAAGAAAAAGAAGAAGAATAGGAAGAAGAAGAAGAAGAACAAAAGTAAGAAGAAGAAGATGAAGAAGAAGATGAAGTAGAAGAAGAACTAGAAGAAGAAGAAAAAGAAGAAGAAGAAGAAGAGGAAGAAGAATAAGAAGAAGTAGAAGATGAATAAGAAGAAGTAGAAGAAGAAGAAGCAGAAGAAGTAGAAAAGAAGAAGAAGGAGAGAAGGAGAAAGGGAACAAGGAGGAGAAGGAGAAGGGAAAGAAGAAGTGGGAGGAGAAGAAGGAGAAGAAGAAGAGGACGAAGAAGAAGAGAAAGCAAAGGAAGATGACTAAGAAGAAGAAGTAGAGGAAGTTGATAAAGAAGAAGAAGTTGAAGAAGAAGTAGTAGTAGAAGAAGAAGAAGAAAAAGAAGAACAAGAAGAAGGAGAAGAAGAAGGAGAAGGAGGAGAAGAAGAAGAAGAAGAAAAATAAGAAGGAGAAGAAGAAGAAGTAGACGAAGAAGAAAGAGAAGAAGAAGAAGAAAGGGAAGAAGTAAGAGGAGGAGAAGAAGAAGAAGAACAAGAAATAAGAGAAGGAGATGAAGAAGAATAAGAAGCAGAAGAAGAAGTAGAAGTAGAAGAAGAAGTAGAGGAAAAGGAAGGGGAAGAAGAAGATGAAGAAGAAGAAGAAGAAGACAAAGAAGAAATAGTAGAAGAAGAATAACAATAATAATAACAAGAAGTAGAAGACGAAGTTGATGAAGAAGAAGAAGAAAAAGAAGATTAAGGTAAAGAAGAATAAGAATAAGAATAAGAAGAAGAAGAAGAAGAATATGATGATGAAGAAGAAGAAGATGACAATTTTGATGATAATGAGAATTAGAAGAAGAAAACGATGAAGGAGAAGAAGCTGTAGAAGAAGAAAAAGATGATGAAGGAGAAGAAGGATAAGAAGAAGGAGAAGAAGGATAAGAAGAAGGAGAAGAAGAAGAAGAAGAAGAAGAAGAAGAAGAAGTAGTAGTAGTTGTAGAAGAAGAAGAAGTGGAGGTGGAAGAGAAAGAAGAAGAAAAATAAGAAGAAGAAGAAGACGAAGAAGAAGGAGAAGAAGAAAAAGAAAAAGAAGAAGAAAGAGAAGAGGTTGAACTAAAGAAGTAGAAGTAGACGAAGAAGAAGTAGAAGAAGAAAAAGAAGAAGAAGAAGAAGAAGATGGAGAACAAGAAGAATAAGTAGTAGACAAAGGAGAAGAAGGAGAAGACAAAGAATGAGAAGAAGAAGGAGAAGAAGAACAAGAACAAGGAGAAGAAGGAGAAGAAAAAGAACAAGAAGAGGAAGAAGAAGAAGAAGTTGATGATGAAGAAGAAGGGGAGGAAGAAGAAGAAGGGGAGAAAGAAGAAGAAGAAGAGGAAGAACAAGAGGAAG
>JAIUJO010001009.1:40000-42500 GCA_023846275.1 Vanilla planifolia | reverse complement strand
GGAGAAGAAGAAGAAGTTGAAGGAGAAGAAAAAGAAGAAGATCAAGAAGGAGAAGAAGAAGAAGAAGAAGAAGAAGGAGAAGAAGAAGAAGAAGAAGGAGAAGAAGTAAGAGTAGTAGTAGAAGAAGAAGAAGAAGGAGAAGAAAAAGAAGAAGGAGAATAGAAGAACAAGTTGGAGAAGGAGTAGGAGGAGAAGAAGATGGAGAAGTAGTAGGAGAAGAAGAAGAGGAAGAACAAGAAAAAGAAGAAGAAGAAGAAGAAATAGTAGAAGATGAAGAAGAACAAGAAGAAAAGAAGAAGAAGGAGAAAGAGAAGGAGAAGAAGAAGAAGAAGGAGAAGAAGATGAAGAAGGAGAAGAAGAAGAAGAAGAAAATGAAGAGAGAAGAAGAAGAAAAAGAAGAAGAAGAAGAAGAAGTAGAAGAAGAGGCAGAGGAAGAAAAAGAAGAAGAAAAAGAGGATGAAGAACAAGATTATGACGAAGAAGTACAAGAAGTAGGAAAAAAGTAGTAGATGAAGAAGAAGAACAACGAGAAGAAGAAGAAGGAGAAGGAGAAGAAAAGCAAGAAGACGAAGAAGGAGAAGAAGTAGAAGAAGAAGAATAAGAAGAAGGAGAAGTAAAAGAAGAAGAAGAAGAAGAAGAAGAAGGAGAAGAAGAAGGAGAAGGTGAAGAATAAGAAGGAGAAGAAGTAGGTGTAGAAGGAGGAGGAGAAGAAGTAGGACGAGAAGAAGAAGGAGAAGAAGAAGAAGAAGAAAAAGAACAAAAAGATGAAGATTATGATGAAGAAGTAGAAGAAAAGATAGAAGAAGAAACTGAAGAAGGAGAAAGTGAAGAAGTAGGAGAAGGAGAAGGTGATCAAGATGATGAAAAAGAAGAAGACGAATGAGGTGAGGAAGAACAAAAGTAAAAGGATGAAGAAGTAGTTGAAAAAGAAGAGGAAAAAAGGAGGAGGAAGAAGTAGAAGAAGAAGAAGATGAATATGAAGAGGAAAAAGAAGGAGATGAATATGAACATGAAGAAGAAGAAGTAGTTGAAGAAGAAGAAAAAAAAGAAGTAGAAGAAGAAGAGGAAGGAGAAGAAGAAGAAAGATAAGAAGAAGAAAGAGAAGGAGGAGAAGAAGAAGCAGAAGATGAAGAAGGAGAAGAAGAAGAAGAAAAAGAAGAAAATGAAGAAGAAGGAGAAGGATAAGAAGAAGAAGAAGAAGAAGAAGGAGAAGGAGAAGAAGGAGGAGAACCAAGAGAAGAAGAAGATGAAGAAGAAGAAGAAGAAGAAGAAGAAGAAGAAGAAGAAGAGAGAGAAGAAGAAGATGTAAGAGAAGAAGAAGGAGAAGAAGAAGGTGAAAAAGAAGAAGTAGTAGAAGAAGAAGAAGAAGGAGAAGAAGAAGAAGAAGAAGGAGAAGAAGAAGAAGTAGTAGTAGTAGTAGAAGAAGAAGAAGAAGGAGAAAAAAGAAGATGAAGGAGAAGAAGAAGAAGAAGAAGAAGAAGAAGAAGAAGTAGAAGAAGGAGAAGAAGAAGAAGAAGAAGAAGAAGGAGAAGAAGCAAGAGAAGAAGAAGAAGAAGAAGAAGGCAAAGGAGAAAAAGAAGGAGAAAAAGAAGGAAAAGAAGAACGAGAAGACGGAAAAGAAGAAGTAGATGAAGAAGAAGGAGAAGTAGAAGAAGAAGAAGAAGAAGGAGAAGAAGAAGAAGAAGAAGTAAAAGGAAAAGAGGATGAAGGAGAAGGAGAAAAGAAGAAGTAAAAGAACAACAACAAGAAAAAGAAGCAGAAGAAGAAGAAGATGAAGAGGGAGAAGAAGAAGAAGAAGAAGAAGAACGAGAAGTGAAGAAAAAGAAGATGAAAAAAAAGAAGGAGAAGAAGAAGAAGAAGAAGAAGAAGAAGAAGTAGAAGAAGGAGAAGGAGAAGAAGAAGTAGAAGAAGATGGAGAAGAAGAAGTAGTAGAAGAAGAAGAAGAAGAAGAAGAAGGAGAAGAAGAAGAAGAAGAAGAGGAGGAAGAAGAAGAATGATAATAATAACAATATTAATAACAATAAAAATAATAATCTAAATAATAATAATAATAACAACAATAAGAAGAAGAAGAAGAAGAAGAAGAAGCAGGAGAAGAAGAAGAAGAATTTGAGGAAGAAGAACAAGAAGAAGAAGTAGAAGAAGAAGAAGAAGAAGAAGAAGGAGAAGAAGAAGAAGAAGAAGAAGAAGAGGAGAAGAAGAAGAAGAAGAAGAAGAAGAAGAAGGAGAAGAAGAAGAAGAAGAAGAAGAAGAAGTAGAAGAAGGAGAAGAGGAAGAAGAAGAAGAAGGAGAAGAAGGATAACAAGAAGAAGAAGAAGAAGAAGGATGAGGAGGAGGAGGAGAAGGAGAAGAAGAAGAAGAAGAAGAAGAAGAAGCAGAAGAACGAGAAGAAGAAGAAGATGGAGAAGAAGAAAAAGAAGAAGGAGAAGAAGAAGAGGAAGAAAGAGAAGGAGATGAAGGAGAAGGAGAAGAAGAAGAAGAAGAAGTAGAAGAAGGAGAA
>JAIUJO010001009.1:7500-17500 GCA_023846275.1 Vanilla planifolia | reverse complement strand
AAGAAGATGAAGTAGAAAAAGAAGAGCAAAAGGAAGATGAAGAAGAAAAAGATGAAGAAAAAGAATAACAAGAAGAAGCAGAAGAAGAAGAAGAAGAAGAAGAACAAGAACATAAGAAGAAGAAGAAAAGAATAAGAATAAGAAGAAGAAGAAGAAGACGAAGAAGATGTAGAAGAAGAAGAAAAAGAACAACAACAACAACAAGAGGATGAAGATGAAGAAGAAGAAGAAGAAGAAGATGATGAAGAAGAAGAAGAAGAAGAAGACGAAGAGGAAGAAGAAGAAGAAGAAGAAGAAGAAGAAGAAGAACAAGAATGAGAAGGGGAAGAAGAAGACGAACAAGAAGAAGAGGAAGAAGAAGAAGAAGAAGAAGAAGAAGATGTAGAAGAAGAAGAAGAGTAAGAGGAGGAAGATGAAGAAGAGAGAGAAGAAGAAGAAAAAGACAAAGACAAAAAAGAAGTGGAATCAGAACAAGAAGAGGAAGAAGAAGAAGAAGAAGAAGAAGAAAAAGATGAAAAAGAAGAGGTAGAAGAAGAAGAAGTAGAGGAAGGAAAAGTACAAGAAGAAAGAGAAGAAGAAGAAGGAGAATAAGAAAAAGAAGAAGAAGATGAAGAAGAAGAAGAAGTAATAGTAAAACTAGTAGAAGAAGAAGAGTAATAAGAAGCGAAAGAAGAAAACGAAGAAGTATAATAATAATAATGAGATGAAGAAGTTGATGAGGAAGAGGAAACTAAAGAAGAGGAAGAAGAAGAAGAAGAAGGAGAAGGAGAAATAGCACTAGATGAAGAAGAAGAATAGGAAGAAGCATAAGAGGAAGAAGAAAAAGAAGAATGAGAAGAAGATGATGATGATAATGATAAAGAGGCAGAAGTAGAAAAAGAAGAATTAGAAGAAGAAGAAGAAGCAGAAGTAGAAGAAGCAGTAGAACAAGAAGAAGAAGAAGAAGAAGAAGAAGAAGAAGATGAAGAAGAAAGAGAAGCAAAAGAAGAACCAGAAGAGGAAAAAGAAGAGGAGGAGGAGGAAGAAGAAGAAGAAGAAGAAGAAGAATAGGGTGAGGAAGAAGAAGTAGAAGAAGAAGAAGAATAAGAACTATAAGAACTAAATGAAGAAGACGTAGAATAAGAAGAAAAAGAAAAAGAAGATGAATAAGAAAAAGAAGAAGCAGAAGATGGAGAAGAAGAAGAAGAAGAAGAAGAAGAAGAATACTAAAAGAAAGAAGAAGAAGAAGAAGAAGAGAAAGAAGAAGAGGATGAAGAAGAAGAAGTTGTAGAAGAAGGAGAAGAAGAAGAAGAATAAAAAGCAGAAGTAGATGAAGAAGAAAATGGAGGAGGGGAAGAAGGAGGAGGCATAGGAGGAGAAGAAGTAGAACAAGAGGAAGAACAAGATGATGAAGTTGCAGAATAATAAGAAGAAAAAGATGAGGAAGAAGAAGAAGAGGAAGAAGAAGAAGAAGAAGAAGAAGAAGAAGAAGAAGAAGAAAATGACGAAGAAGAAGAAGAAGAAGTAATGGTAGAAGAACAAGAAGAAGAAGAAGTAGTAGTAGTAGAAGATGATGATGAAGAAGAAGAAGAACAAGTATTAAAAGAAGAAGTAGTAGTAGTAGTAGAAGAAGAAGAAGAATACGAACAAGAAGATGAAGAAGAAGAAGAAGAAGAAGAAGAAGAAGAAAAAGAACTGGAAGTAGTAGAGGAAGAAGATGAAATAGAAGAAGAAGAAGAGACAGAAGAAGAAGAAGAAGAAGAAAGAGAGGAAGAAGAAGAAAAATTAGAAGGAAAAGAAGAGAGGTAAGATGTAGCAAAAAAAGACAGAGAAGAAGAATAAGAACGAGAAGAAGGAGAAGAAGTAGAATTAGAAGAAGTAGTAGTAGAAAAAAAGGAATAAGAAGAAGAAGAAGAAGAAGAAGAAGAAAAAGAAGAAGAGGAAGAAGAAGAATAAAAAGAAGAAGAACTACAAGAAGAAGAAGGCGAAGAAAAAAAGAAGAAAAAGAAGAAGGAGAAGAAGAAGAAGAAAAAGAGGTAGAAGAAGAAGAAGAAGAAGAAAATGAAGAAGAAGAAAGGGAGGAGGAGGAAAAAGAAGAAGAAGACGATGATGAAGATGAAGAAGAAGATGAAGATGACGAAGAAGAAGAAGTAGAAGATGATGATGATGAAGAAGAAGAAGAAGAGGAAGAAGAAGAAGATGTTGAAGAAGAAGAAGAAGAGGAAAAAGAAGAAGAAGTAGAAGAAGAAGAAGACGATGACAAAGAAGAAGAAGCAGAAGAAGAACAAGAAGGAGAAGCATAAGAAGAAGATGAAAGAGAAGAAGAAGAAGAATAAGACGAAGAAAGAGAGGAAGAAATAGAAAAATAAGAAGGAGAAGAAGTGAGGCAAGACGTAGCAGAAGAAGGAGAAGAAGAAGAAGATGATGAAGGAGAAGAAGTAGAATTAGAATAAGAAGTAGCAGTAAAAGAAGAGGAATAAGAAGAGAAGAAGAAGAAGAAAAAGAATAGGAGGAAGAAGAAGAACAATAAGAAGAAAAAGAAGAAGAAAAAGAAGAAGAAAAAGAAGAAGAAAAAGAAGAAGAAAAAGAAGAAGGAGAATAGGAAGAAGAAGAAGAGGAAGATAAAGAAGAAGAACAAGAAGAAAATAAAGAAGTAGAAGAAGAGGAGGACATGGAAGAAGAAGAAGAGAAAGAAGAAGAAGAAGAAGAATAAGACAAAGACAAAGAAGAAGAAGCAAAAGAAGAACAAGAAGAGGAAGAAGAAGAGGTAGAAGAAGTAGAAGAAGAAGAAGAAGAAGAAGAGGAAGAAGAACGTGAAGTAGAAGAATTAAAAGAAGAATAAGAAGAAGAAGAAGAAGAAGAAGAAGAAGAGGAAGAAGAAGAAGAAGAAGAAGAAGAACAAAAACAAGAAGAAGAAGAAGAAGAGGAAGAAGAAGAAGAAGAAGAAGAAGAACAAAAACAAGAAGAAGAAGAAGAAGAAGAAGAAGAAAAAGTAGAAAAGATGAAGTAGGAGAAGAAGATGAAGAAGAAGAGGAAAAAGAACAAGATGGAGAAGAAGAATAAGATGAATAAGAACAAGAAGTTGAACAAAAAGTAGTAGAATAAGAATAAGAATAAGAATAAGATGAAGAAGAAAAAGAAGAGAAAGAAGAAGTAAAGGAATGAGACGATGTAGAAGAAGAATAAGAAGTAGAGGAGGAAGGGGAAGGAGGAGGAGAAGTAGAAAGAGAAGAAGAAGAAGAGGAGCAGCAAGTAGAAGAAGAAGAAGAAGAAGAAGAAGAAGAGGAAGAAGAAGAAGAAGATGCAAAAGAATAAGAAGAAGAAGATAAAGAAGAAGAAGAAGATAAAGAAGAAGAAGAAGAAGAGGAAGAAGAATAAGAAGAATAAGAAGTAGAAGAAAAAGAAGAATAACAAGTAGTAGTAGTAGTAGAAGAAGAAGAAGAAGAAGGAGAAGATGAGGAAGAACATGAAGAAGAAGAGGATGATGATGATGATGATGATGAAGAGGAAGAATTTGAAGAAGAAGAAGAAGAAGAAGAAGAAGAAGAAGAAGTAGAAGTAGAAGAAGAAGAAGAGGAAGGAGAAGAAGAAGTAGAAGAAGGAGAAGGAGAAGAAGAAGGAGGTGGAGGAGGAGAAGAAGAAGAAGAAAAAGAGGAAGCAGAAGAGGAAGAAGAAGAAGAAGAAGAAGAAGAAAAGGAAGAAGAAGAAGAAGAAGAGGAGGAAGAAGAAGTTGAAGAAGAAGATGAAGAAGAAGTAGCAGAAGAAGAAGGAGAAGAAGAAGAAGATGAAGAAAAAGTAGTAGAAGAAGAAGGAGAAGAAGAAGAAGAAGTAGAACTAGTTGTGGTAGTAGAGAAAGAAGAAGAAGATGATGATGATGGTGAAGAAGAAGAAGTAGAAGAAGAGGAAGATGAAGAACAAGAAGAAAAAGAGTAATATGAAGAAGAAGAAGAAGATGATCATGCAGAAAAAGAAGACAAAGAAGAAGATGAAGAAGAGAAGAAAAAGAAGTAGTAGTAGTAGTAGTAGTAGAAGAAGAAGAAGAAGAAGAAGAAGAAGAAGAATAAGAATAAGAAGAAGAAGAAGAAGAAGTAGAAGAAAAAGAAGAAGAAGAAGAAGGAGCTTAAGAAGAACAAGAGGAGGAGGATGAAGAAGAAGAAGGAGAAGGCGAGGAAGAAGAAAAGGAAGAAGAAGAAGAACAAGAACAAGAAGAACAAAAAGATGAAGAAGAAGAAGAAGATGATGATGATGAAAAAAATAAGAAGAAAAAGAAGAAGAAGAACAAGGAAAAGAAGAAAAAGAAGATGAAAAAGAAAAAGAAAAACAAGAAGAAGAAGAAGATTAAGAAAAAGAAGAAGGAAGAAAAGAAGAAGAAGAACAAGAAGAAGAAGAAGTCGAAGAAGAAGAAGAAGAAAGAAGAAGAAGAAGAAGAAGAAGAAGAAGAAGAAAAAGAAGAAGGAGAAGAAGCAAACGAAGAAGAAGAAGTAGAAGAAGAAGATGAAGAAAGGGAAGGAAAAGAAGGAGAAGAAGATGTAAAAGAAGAAGAAGAAGAAGAAGAAGAAGAAGGGAACGAAGAATATGAAGAAGAAGAAGAAGAACTAGAAGTGGAAGAACAACTTGAGGAAGAGAAGTAGTAGAAGTAGAAGAAGAAGAAAAAGAAGAAGAAGAAGAAGAAGTCGAAGAAGAAGAAGAAGAAGAAAAAGAAGAAGAAGAAGAAGAAGAAAAAGAAGAAGAAGAAGAAGAAGAAGAAGAAGCAAAAGAAGAAGGAGAATAAGAAGAAGAAGAAGAAGAAGAAAAAGAAGAAGAAGTGGAAGAAGAAGAAGAATAAGGTTTAAGATACAGACGAAGAACAAAAGAAGGAAGAACAAGAAGAACAAGAAGAAGAATGTGGGGAGGAAGAGCAAGAACAAGAAGAACAAAAAGAAGAAGAAGAGGTAGAAGAAGAAGAAGAAGAAGAAGAGGAAGAAGAAGATGAATAAGAAAAGAAGAAGAAGAAAAACAACAAGAAGAAGAAGAATAATAAGAAAAAGAAGAAGAAGAAGAAGAAGAAGAAAAACAACAATAGGAAGTAGTATAAGAGGAGGAAGGAGAAGAAGAATAAGAAAAAGAAGAAGAAGAAGAAGAAGAAAAAGAAGGAGAAGAAGTAAATGAAGAAGAAGTAGAAGAAGAAGATGAAGAAGAGGAAGGAGAAGAAGGAGAAGAAGATGGAGTAGAAGAAAGAAGAGGAAAAGAAGATGAAGAAGAAGAAGAATAGGAAGAAGTAGTAGTGGTAGTTGTAATAGTAAAAGAAGAAGAAGAAGAAGAAGAAGATAATGATGATGAACATGAAGAAGAAAGAAGAAGAAGAAGTGGGTGAAGAAGAAAAAGAAGAAAAAGAAGAATACAAAGAACAAGAAGAAAAAGAAGAAGTGGAAGAGGAAGAAGAAGATGAGGAAGAGAAGAAGAAGAAGAAGAAGAAAAAGAAGAAGAAGGAGAAGAAGAAGAAGAAGAAGATGAAGTAGAAGAAGAAGAAGAAGAACGAGAAGAAAAGAAGAAGAAAGAAGAAGAAGAAGAGGAAGAATAAGAAGAATAAGAAGAAGAAGAAGAAGAAGAAGAAGAAGAAGAAGGGCAAGAAGTGGAAGAAGATGAAGAAGAGGAAGACGAAGAAGAAGAAGAAGAAGAAGAAGAAGCAGAAGAAGAACAAAAAGTGGAAGAACAAGAAGAATAGAAGAAGAATAACGGGCAGAAGAAGAAAAGGAAGAAGAATATGAAGAAGAAGAGACAGAATAAGAAGTACAAGAAGAAGAAGAAGAAGAAGACGAAGAGGAAAAAGAAGAAGAAAAGAAGAAAAAGAAGATGAAGAAAAAGAAGAAAAAGAAGAAAAGAAGAAAAGAAGAAGGAGAAGGAGATAAAGAAAAAGAAGAAGAAAAAGAAAAAGGATTATATGAAAAATAATAATAATGATAATAATAATAATAATAATAATAATAGGAAAAAGTAAAAGGAGAAGTAGTATTAGAAGAAGTAAAAGAAGAAGATGAAGAAGTGGAAGGAGAAGAAGAAGAGTAGGAGGAGGAAATGAAGACAAAGAGGAAGAAGAAGAAGAAGAGGAAGAAGAAGAAGAAGAGAAGAAGAAGAAGAACGATGAAGATAAAGAAGAGGAAGTAGAAGAAGAAGTAGCAGAAGAAGAAGAAGTAGAAGAAGAAGAAGAAGAAGAAGAAGAAGAAGAAGAAAAAGAAGAACAGAGAGAGGAACTAGACGGAGAAGAAGAAGAAAAAGAAGAACAAGAAGAGGGACTTGAAGGAGAAGAAGACGAAAAAGAATAATAAGAAGAAGAAGGAGAGGAAGAAGAAGAGGAAGAAGAAGATGTAGTAGTGGAAGAAGCAGATGAAGAAGAAGAAGAAGATGATGAAGAAGAAGAAGAGAAGAAGAAGAAGACGATGAAGAAAAAGAAGAATAAGGTGTAGAAAAAGTAGAAGAAGAAAAAGGAGAAGAAGAAGAAGAAGAAGTAAAAGAAGAAGAAGAAGAAGAAGAAGAAGAAGATGAGGAAAAAGAAGAAGAAGAAGAAGAGAGAAGAGAAGGAGAAGAAGGAGAAGGAGAAGAAGAAGAAGAAGAAGAAGAGGGAGAGAGGAAGAGGAAGAAGAAGGGGAAGAGGAAAAGGAAGAAGAAGAAGAAGCAGAAGAAGAAGAAGAAGAAGAAGAAGAAGGAGAAGAAGAAGAAGAAGATGAAGTAGAAGAAAAATATGATAATGATGACGATGATGATGAGCAGGAGGAGGAGAAAGTATTAGAAGAAAAGAAGAAGAAGAATACGATGAAGAAGAAGAGGGAGAAGAAGAAGAAGAAGAAGACGAAGAAGAAGAAAAAGTAGAAGAAAAAAGAAGTAGTAGTAGTGGAAGTAGAAGTCATAGAAGAAGAAGTAGACGAAGAAGTAGAAGAAGAAGTAGAAAAAGAAGAAGGTGAAGAAGAAGAAAAAATTAAAGAAGCAAGAGAAGAAGGAGGAGAAGAAGAAGAAGAAGAAGGAGTAGGTGGAGAAGAAGAAGAAGAATAATAAGAAGAATAAGAAGTGGAAGAAGAAGAAGAAGAAGAGAAAGAAGAACAAGAGAAAGAAGAAGATCAAGAAGAACAAGAAGGAGGAGAAGAATAGAAAAAGAAGTGGAAGAAGAAGAAGAGGAAGAAGAAGAAGAATAAAAGGAAGAAGAGGAATAAGAAAGAGATGAAGGAGAAGAAGAAGAAGAAGAAGAATAAGGAGAAGAAGTAGAATTGTAAGAAGAAAAAGAAGGAGAAGAAGAAGAAGAAGAAGAAGTAAATGAGGAAGAAGAAGAAGAAGAAGAGGAAAAAGAAGGAGAAGAAGAAGCATAAGAAAAAGAAGAAGAGGAAGAAGTAGAAGAAGAAGTAGAAGAAGGGTTTGATAATGAAAAAGAAGAAGTACAAGACAAAGAAGAAGTAGAAGAAAAAGAAGCAGAAGAAGAAGAAGAAGAAGAAGGAGAAGAAGAAGAATAAAAAGAAGTAAAAGAAGAAAATGAGTAAGAAGAAGAAGAAGAAGATGGAGATGAAGAATAAGAAGATGTTGAAGAATAAATAGAAGAAGAAGAATAAGAGGAAGTAGAAGAGGAAGAAGAAGAAAAAGAAGAAGAAGAAGAAGAAAAAGAAGTTGAGGAGAAGAAGAGGAAGAAGAAGAAGAAGATAAGGAAGTAGAAGAGGAAGAAGAGGAAGAAGAGGAAGAGGAAGAAGAAGAAGAAGAAGAAGGTTAAGAAGAAGAAGAAGAAGAAGAAGAAGAGGAACACGAAGAAGAAGAAGTAGAAGAAGTAGAAGAAGAATAAGAAGTAGTGGAACAAGAAAAAGAAGAAGTAAAGGAAGAAGAACAAGAACAAGAACTAGAAGAAGAAGAAGAAAAAGAAGAAGAAGAAGAAGAAGTAAAAAATGAAGAGGAAGAAGAAGAAGAACAAAAAGAAGAAAGAGAAGTAGAAGGTGAAGAAGAAAAAGAAGAAGAAGAAAAAGAAGAAGAAGAAAAAGAAGAAGAAGAAGTGACAGAAGATGGAGAAGAAGAAGAAGACGAAGAAGAAAAAGAAGAAGAAGAAGAAGCATAAGAATAACAAGAGGAAGAAGAAGAAGAAGAGAAGTGGAAGAACAACATGAAGAGCAAGAAGAAGAAGGTGAGGAACAAGAAATGGAACAAGAAGAAAAGAAGAAGAAGAAGAAGAAGAAGAAGAAGAAGAAGAAGAAGAAAAAGAGAAAGAAGAAAAACAAGAAGAAGGAGAAGAAGAAGAAGAAGAAGAAAAAGAACAAGAAGAAGAAGTAGTATTAGAATAATAACAATAATAATAATAAGAAAAAGAGGAGTATAAGTACATGAAGAAGAAGAAGTTGAAGAAGAAGATGAAGAAGGAGAAGAAGGAGATGAAGATGAAGGAGTAGAAGAAGAAGGAGGAAATGAAGACGAAGAAGAAGAAGAAGAAGAAAAAGAAGTAGTAATGGTAGTTGTAAAATGTAAAAGAAGTAGTAGAAGAAGAAGATGATGATGATGATGAACATGATGATGAAGAAGAAGAAGATGATGATGATGAAAAAGAAAAAGAAGAAAAAAAAATATGAAGAAGAAGAAGAAGAAGATATAGAAGAGAAAGAAGAAGATGAAGAGGAGAAGAAGAAGAAATAGAATAAGAAGAAGAAGAAAAAGAAGAAGAAGAAGTGGTAGTAGTAGTAGTAGAAGAAGAAGAAGAAGAAGAAGAAAAGAAGAAGATGAAGAAGAGGAAGAAGAAAAAGAAGAAGAATAATAATAATAAGAAGAATAAGAGGAATAAGAAGAAGAAGAAGAAGAAGAAGAAGAAGAAGTGGAAGAAGATGAAGAAGAAGAAGAGGAAGAAGAGGAAGAAGAAGATGAAGCAGAAGAAGAACAAGAAGAATAACGTGAGGAAGAACAAGAAGAAGAAGAAGAAGGGACAGAACAAGAAGTATAAGAAGAAGAAGAAGAAGAAGAAGAAAAAAGAAGATGAAGAAGAAGAAAAAGAAGATGAAGAAAAGCGGAAGAAGAAGAAAACAAGAAAAAGAAGTAGAAGAAGGAGAAGAAGAACAAGAAAAAGAAGTAGAATAATAACAATAATAATAATAATAATAATAATAATAATAATAATAATAAGAAAAAGGAGAAGAACTAGTACTAGAAGTAAAAGAAGAAGATGTAGATGGGGAAGGAGAAGAAGAAGGAGGAGTACAAGGAGGTAGAAAACATGACAAAGAAGAAGAAGAAGAGGAAGAAGATGAAGAAGAAGAGAAGAAGAAGGGTAAAAAGAAGAAGATGAGGAAGAAGAAGAAGAAGAGGAAGAGGAAGAAGAAAAAGATAAAGGAGAAGTTGTACTAGAGGAAGAAGAGGAAGTAGTAGTAGTAGTAGAAAAAGAAGTAGAAGAAAAAGAAGAAGATGATGATTATGATGATGAAGAGGAAGATCAAGAAGAAGAAGAAGTAAAAAGAAGAAGTAGAAGAAGAGGAAGAAGAAGAAAAGGAAGAAGAAGAAGAAGAGGAGGAAGAAGAAGAAGAATAAGAAGTAGAAGAAGAAAGAGAAGAAGAAGAAGAAGAAGTAGAAGAAGAATAAGAAGAACAAAAAGAAGAAGTGGTAGTAGTAGTAGTAGTAGAAGAAGAAGAAGAAGAAGAAGAAGAAGAAGAAGAAAAAGAAGAAGAAGAAGAAGAAGAAGAAGAAGAAGAACAAGGAGAAGAAGAAGAAGCAGAAGGAGTATAAGAAGAAGAAGAAGAAGAAAAAGAAAAAGGAGAAGAAGAAAATGTTGAAAAAGAAGATGTATAAGAAGCAGATGATGATGATGGGAAGGAGAAGAAGATGGAGAAGAAGAAGAAAGAGAAGAAGAAGGAGAAAAAGATGAAGAAGAAGAAGAAGAAGAGGAAGAAGAAGAAGAAGAAGAAGAAGAAGAAGGAGAAGTGGAAGAAGAAGATGAAGGGGAAGAAGAAGAAGAAGAAGAAGTCGAAGTAGTAGAAGAAGAAGAAGAGGAGGAAGAAGTAGAACGAGTGGTAGAAGAAGAAGAAGAAGAAGATGG
>JAIUJO010001009.1:0-2500 GCA_023846275.1 Vanilla planifolia | reverse complement strand
AGGAAGAAGAAGGAGAAGAAGATGCAAAAGAAGAAGAAAATGAAGAATAAGAAGAAGAAGAGGATGTAAAAGAAGAAGAAGAAGAAGAAGAAGAAAAGGAAGAAGAAGAAGGGGAAGAAGAAGAAGAAGAAGAAGAAGAAGAAGGAGAAGTAGAAGAAGGAGAAGAAGAAGGAGAAGAAGAAGAAGGAGAAGGAGAAGAGAAGAAGAGAAGAAGAAGAAGAAGAAGAAGAAGATGATGATGAAAGAAGAAGGAGAAGGAGAAGAGGAAGAAGAAGAAGAAGAAGAAGAAGAAGAAGATGATGATGATGATGAGGATGATGATGATGATGATGATGATGATGATGATGAGAGCAAGAAGTTGAAGAAGATGAAGAAGTAAAAGAAGATGTAGAGGACAAAAAAGAGTAAGATGAAGAAGATGGTGAAGAAGAAGAAGAAGTAGAAGAAAGAAAAAAAGAAGCAGAAGAAGATGAGGAAGAAGAAGAAGAAGGAGGAGGAGGAGGTAAAGAAGAAGAATATTTAGTAGTAGACGGAGAACAAGAGCAATGAGAAGAAGAAGTAGAAGAAGGTTAAGAAGAATAAAAAGAAGAAGAAGAAAATAAAAAATTTGTAAGAAGAAGAAGAAGAAGAAGGAAAAGAAGAAGAAGAAGATGAAAAAGAAGAAGAGGAAGAAGAAGAAGAAGAAGAAGATGATGATGATGAAGAAGAAGAACAAGAACAAGAAGAGGAAGAAGAAGGTGATGAAAAGAAGAGCATGAAGAAGAAGAAGAAGAAGATGATGATGATGATGATGGAAGAGGTGAAGAAGAAAAGAAGTTGTAGTAGTAATAAAAGAAGAAGAAGAAGAAGTTGATGATGATGATTAAGAAGAAGAGGTAAAAACAAGAAGAGGTAGAAGAAGAAGAATAAGAAGAGGAAAAGAGGAAGAATAAGAAGAAGAAGAAGAAGAAGAAGAGAGGGAAGAACAAGAAGCAATAGGAAAAGAATTCGACAAAGAAGAAGAAAAAGAAGAAGCAGAAGAAGAACAAGAAAAGGTAGAAGAAGAAGAAGAAGAAGATGGTGAGGAAGAAGAAAAGGAAGAAGAAGAACAAGAAGAACAAGAAGAATAGGAACACAATGAAGAAGAAGAAGAAGAAGAAGAAGAGGAATAGGAAGAAGAAGAAGTAGAAGTATGAGAAGAAGAAGTAGATAAAGATGAAAAAGGAGGAGAAGAAGAAGTAGAAAATGAAGGAGATGAAGGAGAAGATAAGACGATGATGATGAGGAACTAGAAGGAGTGGAAGAAGAAAGAAAAGAAGAAAGAGGAAAAGAAGAAGATGGAGAAGAAGAAGAAGAAGAGGAAGAACAAGAAGAAGAAGCGACAGAATAAGAAGAAGAAGAAGAAGTGAAAGAAGAAGAAGAGGAAGAAGAAGAAGAAGGAGAAGAAAAGGTAGACGAAGAAGAAGTAAATAGTAGAAGAAGAAGAAGTAGAAGAAAAAGTAGTAGTAGTAGTTGTTGAAGATGATGAACAAGAAGAAGTTGATGGTGATGATGAAGAAGAAAAAATTACAAGAAGAAGTATTAAAAGAAGAAGATGTAGAAAAAGAAAAAAAAAGAAGAAGACGAAGAAAAAAGAAGAAGAAGAAGAAAAAAAAAGAAAAAGAAGTAGAAGTAGTAGAAAAAAAAAAGACAAAATAGAAGAAGAAGAAGAAATAAAGGCCGAATAAGAAGAAGAAGAAGCAGAAGAAGAAGAAGATGAAGAAGAAAGAGAGGATGAAGAAGAAGAAAAAAGAGAGGATGAAGAAGAAGAAAAATAGTGAGAAGAAGAGAGGTAAGATGCAGCAGAAGAAGAAAAAGAAGAAGAAGAATAAGAAGAAGGAGAAGTAGAATTAGAAGAAGAAGTAGTAGTAGTAGAAAGTGAAGAAGAGGAATAAGAAGAAGAAGAACAAGAAAAAGAAGAAGAGGATGAAGAAGAAGAAGAAAAAGAAGAAGAACAACAAGAAGAAGAAAAAGAAAAAGAAGAAGAAAAAAAAGGAGAAGAGGAAAAAGAAGATGAGGAAGAAGAGGAAGAAGAAAAAGAAGAAGAAGAAGAACAAGAGCAGGATGAAGAAGATGACGAAATAGAAGAATATGAAGAAGATGATGGAAGGAGAAGAAGAAGAAGAAGAAGAGAAGAAGAAGAAGACAAAGATGAAGAAGAAGTAGAAGAAGAACAAGTAGAGGAAGAAGAACAGGAAGAAGAAGTAGAAGTAGATGAAGAAGAAGAGGAAGAAGAAGGTGAAGCTGAAGAATAGGATGAAGAATAAGAAGAAGAAGTAGAAGAGGAGGATGAAGAAGAATAAGATGAAGAAGAAGAAAGAAGTAGAGGAAAAAAGAAGAGAAAGAAGATGTAGGAGAAGATGTGAAGAAGAAGGCAAAAAAAGAAGGAGAGAAGAAGAAGAAGAAGAAGAAGAAGAATAAGAAAAGAAGAAGTAGATGAAGAAAAAGAAGTAGTAGAAGAAGAAGAAGAATTAGACGACCA
>JAIUJO010002866.1:122500-130000 GCA_023846275.1 Vanilla planifolia | reverse complement strand
TTGTCTTCGTCTTCTTCTTCTTCTTCTTCTCTTTCTTCTTCTTCTTCTTCTTCTTCTTCTTCTTCTTCTTCTTCCTCCTCCTCTTCTTATTCTTCTTCTTCCTCCACTTCTTCTTCTTCTTCTTCTTCTTCTTCTTCTTCTTCTTTTTCTTCTTCTTCTTCTTCTTCTTCTTCTTCTTCTCCTACTTCTTCTTCTTCTTCTTCCTTTTTGCCATCTTCTTCTTCCTTTTATTCTTCTTCTTCTTCTTTTTTCTTCTTCTTCTTCTTCTTCTTCTTCTTCTTCTTCTTCTTCTCCTTCTTCTTCTTCTACTTCTTCTTGGTCTTCTTCTTCTTCTACTTCACCTTCTTCTTCTTCTTCTTCCTCTTCTTCTTTACCTCCCTTCTCTTCTTCGTCTTCTTCTTCTTTCGCTTCAACTTCTTCTTCTTCCTCTTATTCCTCTTCTTCTTCTTCTTCTTTTCCTTTTTCTTGCTCTTCATCAACAACATTATCTTCTTCTTCTTCTTCTCTTCATCCTTTTCTTCTTCTACTTCTACTTCTTCTTTTTCTTCTTTACCATTTTCCTAATCTTCTTATGCCTATTCTTCGTCTTCTTCTTCTTCTCCTTGTTCTTCTTCTTTTGGTTTTATTTTTTTTTCTTCTTCTTCTTTTACTTCTTCTTCTACTTCTTCTTCTTCTTCTCCTTCTTCCTCTCCTTCTTTTTCTTCTTCTTCATCATCATCTTCTTCTACATCTTCTTCTTCTTCTTCCGATTCATCGTCTTCCTCTTCTTCTTCTTCTTCTTCTTCTCCTTGTTCTTCATCATCTTCTTCTTCTTCTTCTTCATCTTCTGCTTCTTTTTCTTCTTCTTCTTCTCCTTCTTCTTCTTCATCTTCTTCTCCTTCTTCTTCCTCTTCTTCTTCTTCTTCATTATCTTCTTCTTCTTCTTCTTCTTCTTCTTCTTCTTCTTCTTTCTTCTTCTTCTTCTTCTTCTTCTCTTCTTCTTCATCCTTTTCTTCTTTACCATCCTCCTCCTCATCTTCTTCTTCATTCGCTTCATCTTCTTCTTCTTCTTCTTCCTCCTCTTCCTCTTCTTCTTCTTCTTCTTTTTCTTTTCTTGTTCTTCATCATCATCATCTTCTTTTTGTTCTTCACCATCATCTTCTTCTTCATCCTATTTTACTTCTACTTCTACTTTTACTTCTTCTTTTTCTTCTTCTTTTTCCTTTTCTTCTTTACCTTTTTCCTAATCTTCTTCTACTTCTTCTTCTTCTTCTTCTTTTCCTTCTTCTTCTTGCACTTCTTCTTCATCTTGTTCATCATCTTCTTTTTCTTCTACTTCATCCTCTTCTTCTTTTTAGTCCTCTTCTTCTTGTTCTTTTCTTCTTTTTCTCCTACATTTTCTTCTTCTCCTCCTTCTCCATTTTCTTCTTCTTCTTCTACCTCTTCTACTTCTTCTTCTTGGTCTTCTTCTTCTTCTTCTTCTTCTTCTTTTTCCTCTTCTTCTTCTTCTTCTTCTTCTTATTCCTCTTCTTCTTCTTCTCGTTCTTCTTCTTCTTCTTTATCTTCCTCTTCTTCTTCTTCCTCTACTTCCTCCTCCACTTCTTCTTCTCCTTCTTCTTTTTCTCCTTCATCTTCTTCTCCTTCTCCTTCATCTTCTTCTTCTTCTTCTTCATCATCTTCTTCAACTTCTTCTCCTTCTGGTTCTTCTTCTTCTTCTTCGTATTCTCTTTTTTCTTCTTCTTCCACTTCATCTTAACCTTTCTTCTCTTCTTCTTCTTCTTCTTTCGCTTCATCTTCCTCTTCTTCCTCTTATTCCTCTTCTTCTTCTACTTCTTTTTCTTTTTCTTGCTCTTCATTATCATCATTATCTTCTTCTTCTTCTTCTTCTTCATCATCTTCTTCTTCTACTTCTACTTCTACTTCTTCTTCTTCTTATTCTTCTTTTCTTCTTTACCTTTTTCTTAATCATCTTCTACTTATTCTTTTTCTTCTTCTTCTCCTTATTCTTCTTTTTTTTGTTCTTCTTTTTCTTCTTCTTCATCTTCTTCTTCTACTGCTTCTTCTTCTTCTTCTTCTTCTTCTCCTTCTTCCTCTCCTTCTTCTTCTTCTTCTTCATCATCATCTTCTTCTACATCTTCTTCTTTGTCTTCCTGTTCATTCTCTTCCTCTTCTTCTTCTTCTTCTTCTTCTTCTTCTTCTCCTTCTTCTTTGTCTTCATCTTCTTCTTCTTCTTCTTCTTCTTCTGCTTCTTTTTCTTCTTCTTCTTCTCCTTCTTCTTCAACATCTTTTCCTTCTTCTTCTTCTTCTTCATTAACTTCTTCTTCTTCTTTATCATCTTCTTCTTTCTTCTTCTTCTTCTTCTTCTTCTCCTTCTTGTTCCTCCACTTCTTCTTTGTCTTCTTCTTCTTCTTCTTCTTCATCATCCTATTCTTCTTTACCTTCCTCCTCTTCTTCTTCTTCATTCGCTTCTTCTTCTTCTTCTTCTTCTTCCTCCTCTTCCTCTTCTTCTTCTTCTTCTTCTTCTTTTTCTTTTCTTGTTCTTCAACATCATCAACTTCTTTTTCTTCTTCACCATCAATGTTTTCTTCATCCTATTTTACTTCTACTTATACTTCTACTTCTTCTTCTTCTTCTTTTTCCTTTTCTTTTTTACATTTTTCTTAATCTTCTTCTACTTCTTCGTCTTCTTCTTCTTTTCCTTCTTCTTCTTTCACTTCTTCTTCATCTTGTTCATCATCTTCTTCTTCTACATCTTCTTGTTCTTGTTCTTCTTCTTCTTCTTCCTTTTCTCCTTCTCCTTCTTCTTCTTCTTCATCTTCTTCTTCTACTTTTTCTTCTTCTTCTTCTACTTCTTCTTCTTCTCCTCCTTCTTCTTCCTCTTCTTCTTCTTCCTCTTCTTCTTTTTCTTAGTAATCACCTTCTTCTTCTACTTCATCTTCTTCTTCTTTTTATTCTTCTTCTTCTTCTTTCTCTGCTTCTTTTTCTTGATCTTTTTCTCCTTCTTCTTCTTCTTCTTCTCCTGGTTGTTCTTCCACTTCTTTTTTGGTCTTCTTCTTCTTCTTCTTCTTCTTCTTCAACCTCTTCTTCTTCTTCTTCTTCATTTGCTTCTTTTTCTTCTTCTTCCTCTTCTTCCTCTTCTTCCCCTTCTTCTTCTTCTTTTTCTTTCTTGTTCTTCATCATCATCATCTTCTTCTTCTTTGCCATCTTATTCTTCTTCATCCTATTCTACTTCTACTTCTACTTCTACTTCTACTTCTTCTTCTTCTTTTTCCTTTTCTTCTTTACCTTTTTCCTAATCTTCTTCTACTTCTTCTTCTTCTTCTTCTTTTTTGCTTCTTCTTCTTGTTTTTTTTTCTTCTTCTTCTTCTTCTTCTCCTACTTCTTCTTCTTCTTCTACTTCTTCTTCTTCCTCTTCTTCTTCTTCTTCTTCTTCTTCTTCTTCCTTTTATTCTTCTTGTTCTTATTCTTCTTCTTCATCTTCCTCTTCTTCTTCTTCCTGTGCCTCTTACTCCACCTCTTCTTCTTATTCTTTTTCTTCTTCTTCTTCCTCATCTTCTTCATTTTCTTCTTCTTCTTCTTGATCCTCTTCTTCTACTTCTTCACCTTCTACTTCTTCTTCTTCTTTTTCTTATTATTATTCTTCTTATTATTGTTATTATTATTATTTTATTTTTCTTTTCTACTACTAATTCTACTTTGTGTCAGTCTTTTTCTGCTGCTTCTTCTTCTTCTACTTCTTCTTCTTCTTCATCTTCTTCTTCTTTTTTGTCATCTTCTTCTTCTTCTACTTTTTTTTCTTTATTTTCTTCTTCTTTTTCTTCTTCTTCATTTTCTTCTTCTTCTTCTTCTTCTTTTCCTTTTCCTTCTTCTTCTCCTTCTTCTTCTTCTTCTTCTTCTTTGTCTTTGTTATCTTCTTCTTCTTCATCTTCCACTTTGACTTCTTCTTCATCTTCTTCTTCTTCTTCATCTTCCACTTTGTCTTCTTCTTCATCATCTTCTTCTTCTTCTTAGTACTCTTCATCTTCTTCTTATTCTTCTTCTTCATCTTCCTCTTCTTCTTTTTCTTCTTCTTGCACTTCTTCCTCCACTTCTAGTTCTTGTTCTTCTTGTTCTTCTTCCTCTTCTTCTATTATTTCTTCTTCTTCTACTTCTTCTTCTTCTATTTCTTCTTCTTCTCCTTCTTTTTCACCTTCTTCCACCTCTTCTTCTTCTTCTTCTTCTTCTTCTTCTTCCTCCCCTTCTTCTTCTTCTTCTTCTTCTTCATCTTTTTATTCTTCTCCCTCTTCTTCTACTTTTCTCTTCTTCTTCTTCTTCTTCTTCTTCTCCTGCTTCTTCTTTCTATTCTTAAACTTCTTCTTCTTCTTCTTCTTCTCCTTCTTCTTCTTTTGGTTCTTCCTCTTCTTTTTCTTCTTCTTCTTCTTCTTCTTCTTCTTCTCCTCCTCCTCCTCCTCCTTCTTCTTCATCTTCTTCTTCTTCTGCTACTTCTGCTTCTTTGTCTTCTCATTCTTCTTCTTCTTCTTCTTCTTCTTCATCGTCATCTTCTTCTTCTTCTTCTTCTTCTTTCTTCTTTTTCTTCTTCATCTTCTTCTTCTTCTTCTCCTTCTCCTTCTTCTTCTTCTTCTTCTTTGTCAACATCTTCTCCTTCTTCTTCTTTTGCTTATGCTTCTTCTTCTTCTGCTTATTCTTCTTCTCCTTCTTCTTCTTCATCTTCTTCTTCTTCTTGTTCTTCTTCTTCTTCTTTCTTCTTCTTCTTCTTCTTCTTCTTCTTTTTCTACTACTACTACTACTTCTATTTCTTCTTATTCTTCTTCATCTTCATCTTCTTCTACTTCTTATTCTTCTTGTTCATCTTCTTTTTCATTTTCTTCTTCTTCTTATTCTTCTTCTTCTTCATAACCATCTTCTTCTTCAACTTCTTCTTCTTCTTCTTCTTCTTTTCTTCTTCTTCGTCTTCCTCTTCTTCTTCTTTCTTTTCTTCTTCTTCTTCTTCATAATCACCTTCTTCTTCTACTTCAACTTCTTCTACTTAGTCTTCTTCTTCTCCTTCTTCTTCGCCTTTTTTCTTCTTCTTCTACTTCTTCTTCTTCATCTTCTTCTTCTTCCTCTTCTTATTCCTCTTCTTCATCTTCTTCCTCCTCTTATTCCTCTTCTTCTTCTTCTCGTTCTTCTTCTTCTTCTTCATCTTCATCTTCTTCTTCTTCCTCTACTTCTTCCTCTACTTCTTCTTCTTCTTCTTCTTCTCCTCCATCTTTTGCTTCTTCTCCTTCTGCTTCTTCTTCTTCTTCTTCATCTTCTTCTTCTTCTTCTTCTCTTTTTTCTTCTTCTACTACTTCTTCTTATGCTTCATCTTTTTCTTCTTATTCTCTTATGCTGCTTCTTCTTCTACTTTGTCTCCTTCTTTTACTTCTATTTCTTCTTCCTCTTCTTCTTCTTCTTCTTCTTTTCCTTCTTTTTCTTCTTCTTCTTTATCTTCTTCACCCTCTCCTTCTTCTTCTTCTACTTCTACTTCTTTTTCTTCTTCTCTTCTTCTTCTTCTTGTTCTTCTTCTCCATCTTGTTCTTCTTCTCCTTCTTCTTCTTCTTTTTCTACATCTTCTTCTTCTTCCTCTTCTCCTTCTTCCTCTTCCTCTTCTTCTTCTTCTTCATCTTCTTCTTCTTTCTCTTCTCCTTCTTCCTCTTCTTCTTCTTCATCCTCTACTTCTTCCTCTTCTTCTTCTTCTTCTTCTTCCTCTTCTTCTTCTTCTTCTTCTTCTTCCTCCTTCTCTTCATCATCATCATCATCTTCTTCTTCTTCTTCTTCTTCTTTGTCTTCCTCTTCTTCTTCTTCTTCTTCTTCTTCTTCTTTGCCTTCTTCTACTTGTTCTCCTTCTTCATCTCCTTCTTCTTCATCTTCTTCTTCTTTGTCTTCATCATCTTCTTCTTCTTCATATTTGACTTCGCCTTCTTCTACTTCTTCTTCTTCATCATCTTCCTTTTTTTCTTCTTGTTCTTCTTCTTTTTCTTCTTCTTCTTCCTCCTCTTCTTCTTCTCCTTCTTCCTCCACTTCTTCTTCTTCTTCTTCTTGTTCTTCTTCTTCTCTTTCTTCTTCTTCTTCTTCTTCTTCTTCTCCTACTTCTTCTTCTTCTTCTTCCTTTTTGCCATCTTCTTCTTCATCTTATTCTTCTTCAACTTCTTCTTCTTGTTCTTCTTCTTCTTCTTCTTCTTCCTCTTCTTCTTCTTCTTCTTCTTCTTCTTCTTCTTCTCCTTCTTCTTCTTCCACTTCTTCTTTGTCTACTTCTTCTTCTTCTTCTTCTTCTTCTTCTTCTTCTTCTTCCTCTTCTTCTTTGCCTTCCTTCTCTTCTTCTTCTTCTTCTTTCGCTTCTTCTTCTTCTTATTCCTCTTCTTCCTCATCTTCTTCTTCTTCTTTTTCTTTCTCTTGCTCTTCATCATCATCATTATCTTCTTCTTCTTCATCTTCTTCATCCTCTTCTTCTTCTTCTACTTTTTCTGCACCTTCATCTTCTTCTTTTTCTTCTTTAGAATTTTCGTAATCTTCTTCTACTTATTCTTCTTCTTCTTCATTTTCTTCTTCTTCTTCATCTTCTCCTTGTTCTTCTTCCTCTTTTTTCTTCTTCTTCTTCTTCTTCTTCTTCTTCTCCTTCTTCCTCTCCTTCTTCTTCTTCCTCTGCTTTATCACCTTCTTCTTCATCTTCTTCTTCTTCCTCCTGTTCATCGTCTTCTTCTTCTTCTTCTTCTTCTCCTTCTTCTTCTATGTCATCATCATCTTCTTCTTCTTGTGCTGCTTCTTCTCGTTCTTCTTCTTCTTCTTCTTCTTCTTCTTCTTCCTCCTCTTCATTATCTTCTTCCTCTTCTTCTTCTTCTTTCTTCATCTTCTTCTTCTTTCTTCATCTTCTTCTTCTCCTTCATCATCTTCTCCATCGACTTCTTCTTCTTCTTCTTCTTCTTCTCCATCTTCTTCTTTTTCTTCTTCTTTCCTACTGCTACTTCTTCTATTTCGTCTCCTTTTTAATTTCTTCTTCTTCTACAGCTTCTTCTTCTTCTTCTTCTTCCTCTTCCTCTTCTTCTTCTTTTTCTTCTTCTTTTTCTTTTATTTTGTCTTCTTCTTCTTCTTCTTCTTCTTCTTCTTCTTTTTCTTTATCTTCTTCTTCTTCTTCTTCTTCTTCTTGTACTACTACTTCTTCTTCTTCTTCTTCTTCTTCTTCTTTGTCTTCGTCGTCTTCTTCTTCATCTTCTTCGTCTTCTTCTTCTTCCTCTTCATCTTCTTCTTTGTCTTCTTCTTCTTTTTCTTCGTCTTCTTCCTCCTCTTCCTCTTCTTTTTTTTCCTTTTCTTCCTCTTCTTCCTCTACTTCTACTTCATCTTCTTCTTCTTCTTTTTCTTCTACTTCTTTTTCTTCTTCTTCTTCTTTTTCATCTTTGTCCTACTCTTCCTCTTCTTCTTCTTCTTCATCATCTTCTTCTTCCTCTTCCTCTTCTTCTCCTTCTTCTTCTTCTTCTTCTTCTACTACTACTATTACTACTTCTT
>JAIUJO010002866.1:110000-112500 GCA_023846275.1 Vanilla planifolia | reverse complement strand
CTTCTTCTTCTTCTTCTTGTTCTTCTTCTTCTTCTTCTTCTTTCTTTTCTTCTTCTTCCTCCTCTTCTTCTTTTTCTTCCTTATCATCTTCCTCTTCTTCTTCTTCTTCTTCTTCTTCTTCTTCTTATCTTCTTCTTCTTCAACATCTTCTTCTACATCATCTTCTTCTTCTTCATCAGCTTCTTCTTCTTCTTCTTCTTCACCTTCTTCCTTTTCTTGTTCTTTTTCTTCTCTCTTATTTCTCTTCTTCTTCTTCACCGCTTTTCTCCCAATCATATTCTTCTTCTTCTTTATCTTCTTCTTCTTCTTCTTCTGCCACTTCTTCTACATCCTCTGCTTTTCCTTCTACTTTTTCTTATACTTCTTCCTTTTCTTCTTCTACTTCTTCTTCTTCTTCTTCTTCTTCTTCTTCTTTTTCTTCTCTTTCTTGCAATTCTTCTTTTTCTTCTTCTTCTTCTTCAAGTTCTTCTTCTTGTTTTTCTTATTTTTCTTCTTCTTCCTTTTCTTGTTCTTTTTCTTCTTGTTCCTCTACTTCTTCTTCTTCTTCTTCCTTCTCTTCTTCTTCTTCTTCTTCCTTTTCTTCTTCTTCTTCGTCATCATCTTCTTCTTCTTCTTCTATTTCTTCTTCTTCATAATTTTCTTCTTCTTCTTCTTCTTCTTCTGCTTCTTCTTCCCCCTCTTCTACTTCTGCTTCTTCTTCCTCTTCTTCTTCTTGTTCATCCTCTTCTTCTTCTACTTCTTCCTCTTCTCCTCCTACTTCATCTTCTTTTTTGCCTTGTTCTTCTTCTTGTTCTTCTTCTTCTTCCCCGACTTCATCATCTTCTTCTTCTTCTTCTTAATTCTTCTTCAAAATCATCATCTTCTTCTTCTACTTCTTCTTCTTCTTCTTCTTCTTCTTATTCTTCTTCTTCTTCTTCTTCATCTTCATCTTCTTGTTCTTCTTCTTCTTCATCTACTTCTTCTTCTTCTTATTTTTGTTCTTCTTCTTCTTCATCTTTTTCTTCTTAAACTTCTTCCTCTTCTTCTTCTTCTTCTTCTTCATCTTCATCTTCTTTTTCTTCTTCTTCTTCTTCTTCTTCTTCTTCTTTTTCTTCTCTTTCTTCTCCTTCTGATTCTTCTATTTTTTCTTCTTGTTCTTGTTCTTCTTCTTCTTCTTCATTCCTTCTTCTTCTTTAACTTTTTCTTCTTCATCATCATCATCTTCTTCTTCTTGTACTACTTCTTCTTTTATTTCTTCTTCTTCTTCTTCTTCAACTACAACCTCTTCTTTTTTTTTCTTTTTTTTCTTTTTCCTCTTCTTCTTCTTCTTCTTCCTCCTCATCTTGTTCTTCTTTCTCTTCCCCTTCTTCCACTTCTTCCTCTTCTTCTTCTTCTTCTTCCAATTATACCTCTTCTACTTCTTCTTCTTCCACTTCTTCTTCTTCTTCTTTTTCTTCTTCATCTTCCTCTCCTTCTTCTTCAACTTCTTCTTCTTCATCTTCTTCTTCTTCTTCTTGTTCTCCTTCTTCTACTTCTTCTTCTTGTTCTTTTTCTTCTTCTTCTTCTTCTTCCTCCTCCTCTTCTTCTTCCTCTTCTTCTTCCTTTCCATCTTCTTTTTCTTCTTCTTCTTCTTTTTCTTCTTATTCTCCTTCTTCTTCTTCTTCTTCCTCTTCTTCTTCCTCCTCTTCTTCTTCTTCCTCCTCTTCTTCTTCTTCTACTTCTTCCTCTTCTTCTTCTTCTTCTTCTTCTTCTTCTTCTTCCTTCTCTTCTTCTTCATTTTCCTCTTCTTCTTCTTCTTCTTCTTCTTCTTCTTCTGCTTCTGCTTCTTTATCTTCTTCTTCCTCTTATTCCCCTTTTGTTTCTTCTTCTTCTTCTTCTTCTTCTTCTTCGTCTTCCTATTGTTCTTCTTCTTTCTTCTTCTCCTTCTTCTTCTTTCTTGATCTTTTTCTTCTTCTTCTTATTCTTCTTCTTTGTGTTCTCCTTCTTTGACTTCTTCTTCATCTTCTTGTCCTTCTTCTTCTTCTTCTGCTTCATCATCTTTCTCTTCTACTTCTTCTTCTAGTTCTTCTTCTTCTTCTTCTTCTTCTTCTTCTTTCTCTTCTTCTTCTTTTTCTTCAACATCTTCTTCTAGTTCTTCTTCTTGTTCTTCATCATCTTCTTCTTCTTCTTCTTCTTCTTCTTCGTCTTCTTCGTTTTCTTCTTGTTCTTCTTCATCTTCTTCATATTCTTCTTCTGGTTCTTCTTCTTCATCATCATCTTCTTTATCTTCTTCTTCTTCTTTTCTTATTGTTGTTCTTCTTCATCTTCTTATTCTGCTTCTTCCTTTTCTTCTTCTTCTTCTTCTTTTTCATTTTCTTCTTGTTCTTCTTCTTCTTCTCCTTCTTTTTTTCTTTCTTCTTCTTCTTCTTCTTCTTCTTCTTCTTCTTCCTCTTCTTCTTCTTTGACTCCTTCTTCAACATCTTCATCTTCTTCTTCTTCTTCTTCTTCTTGTTTTTCATCTTCATTTTCTTCTTCTTCTTCT
>JAIUJO010002866.1:105000-107500 GCA_023846275.1 Vanilla planifolia | reverse complement strand
TTCTTCTTCTTCTTCATTAGCATCATCATCTTCTTCTTCTTCTTCTTGTTATTATTATTATTATTGTTCTTCTTCATCTTCATCCACTTCTTCCTCTTCTTCTTCTTCTTCTTCTTCCTTTTCTTCCACTTCTTCTTCTTCTTTTTCTTCAACCGCTTCTTCATCACATTCTTGTTTTTTCTTGTTCGTCTCCTTCTTATTCTTCTTCCTCTTCTTCTTTTAGTACCACTACTACTACTTTTTCTTCTTTCTCTTCTTTCTCTTCTTTTTCACCTTTTTCCTCCCCATCATATTCTTCTTCTTCCACCTCTTCTACATCCTCTGCTTTTTATTAAACTTCTTTTTTTGCTTCTACTACTACTACTACTACTACTTCTTCTTCTTCACCCCAATGTTCTTCTTCTTCTTCTTCTTATTCATTTTCTAGTTCTTCTTCCTATTATTCTTCTTTTTCCTCCTTTTCTTGTTCTTCTTCTAGTTCGTCTTCTTCCTCTTCTTCTGTTTATTCTTCTTCTTCCTCTCCTTCTTCTTCTTCTTCATCATCTTCTCTTTCTTCTAGTTCTTATTCTTCTTCTTTTTCTTCTTCTTTTTCTTGTTCTTCTTCTTCTTCTTCTTCTTCTTCTTATTCTTTACCTTCTTCTTCTTCTTCTTCTTCTTCTTCTTCTTCCTATTCTCCTTCTTCTTTTCCCTCTTCTCTTCTTTTTCTACTTCTTCTTCTCCTTCTTCTTACTTCTCTTCATCTTCTTCTTCTTCTTCTTCTTCCTCATCTTTTACTTCTTCTACCACTACCACTTCTTCCACTTCTTACTCTTCTTCTTCTTCTTCTTCTTCTTCCAATTCTACCACTTCTTCTTTTTTTCCTTCTTCTTCTTCTTCTTCTACTAAAACTATTACTACTACTACTTCTTCTTCTTCTTCTTCTTCTTCTTCTTCTTCTACTTCATCTCCTTCTTCTTCATCTTCTTAAACTTCTTCTTGTTCTTGTTGAGCTCCTTCTTCTTTTACTTCTTCTTCGTCTTCTACATTTTATTCTTCTTCTTGTTCTTCTTCTTGTTCTTGTTCTTCTTCTTCTACTTCTTCCTCTTCCTCTTCCTCTGCTTCTTCTTCTTCTTGTTGTTCTACTTCTTCTTCTTCTTCTTCTACTTCTTGTTCTTCTTCTTCTTCTTTGTTCTTCCTCATCTTCTTCTTCTTCTTCCTTTTCTTCTTCTTCTTCTTCATCCTCTTCTTCTTCTTGTTCTTCTTTTTCTTCTTCCTCTTCTTCTTCTTCTTCTTTTTCTTCCACTTCTTCATCTTCTTCTACTTCTTCTTCATCTTCTTCTACTTCTTCTTCATCTTCTTTTTTCTTCTTCTTCTCTGTCTTCTTCTTCTTCTCCCTCATCTTCTTCTTCTTCTTCTTCTTCTTCTTCTTCTACTTCATATGCTTCTTCTTCTTCTTCTTCTTCTTCTTTTTTCTTCTTCTTCTTCTTCTTCTTCTTCTTTCTTCTTCTTCTTCTTCTTCTTCTTCTTCTGCTTCTACTTATTCAGCTTCTTCTTGTTCTTCTTTTTCTTCTTCTTCTTCTTCTTCTTCTTCTGCTTCTTCCACTACTTCTTTTCCTTCTTCTTCTTCTTTCCTTCTGCTTCTTCTTCTTTTGCTCATTCTTCTTCTTCTTCATCTTCTTCGTCATCTTCTTCTTCTTCTTCTTATTCTTCTTCTTCTTCATCTTCTTCTGCTTCTTCTTCTTCTTCTTTTAATACTTCTTCTTCTTCTTTTTCTTCTTCTTCTTCTTGTTCTTATTCTTCTTCTTCTTTTTCTTCTTCTTCTTCTTCTTCTTCTTCTTTTTCTTCAACTTGTTCCTCTTCTTCTTTTTCTTCATCATCTTCTTCTTTTACTTCCTGCTCTTCTTCTTTTTCTTCTTTTTTTGTACTTCTTCTTCTTCTTCTTCTTCTTCTTCTTTTGCTTCATCTTCTCTTCTTCTTCTTCTTCTTCTTCTTCTTCTTCTTCTGCTTCTTCATCATTTACTTTTTCTTATTCTATTTCATCTTCTCTTTTTTCTTCTTCTTCTTCTTCTTAATCTTCTTCTTTCTCATTCTCCTACTTCTTCTTCTTCTTCTTCTTAATCATCATCTTTTTCTTCTTCTTCTACATCATCGTCTTCTTCGGCTTCTTCCTCTTTTTATTCTTCTACTTCTTCTTCTTTTTCTTCTTCTGCATTGTTGTCTTCTTCTTCTTCTTCTTCTTCGTCTTCTTCTTCATTTACTTCCTCAATGTCTTCATCTTTGCCTTCTTCTTCTTCTTCTTCAACTTCACCTTCGTCTTCTTCACCTTCGTCTTCTGCACCTTCGTCCTCTTCTTCTTATTCTTATTGTTCTTATTCTTCTTCTTCATCTTCTTCTTCTTCTTCTTCTTCTTCCTCTTCTTCTTCTTCATCTTCTTCATCTTTTTCTTCTTCTTCTTCTTCTCCTTCTTCTTCTTCTTCTTCTTCTTCTTCTACTTCTTCTTCTTCTTTTTCTTCTTCATCTT
>JAIUJO010002866.1:92500-95000 GCA_023846275.1 Vanilla planifolia | reverse complement strand
TCCTCTTCTTCCACTTCTTCGTCTTCTTCTACTTGTTGTTCCTCTCCTTCTTCTTCTTCTTCTTTTTCTTCTTCTTCTTCATCATCGTTTTCTTTTTCTTCTTTTTCTTCTTCTTCTACTTCTTCTTCTTCTACCACTATGACTACTACTACACCTAGCACTTCTTTTTCTTCTTCCTCTTCTTCTTTACCTTTTTTCAACTCATCTTCTTCTTCTTCTTCTTCTTCTTCTTCTTCTTCTTCTCCTTCTTCTTCATCTTCTTCTTCTTCTTCTTCGTCTTATTCTTCCTCTTCTTCTTCTACTTCTCCTTCTTCTTCATATTCTTTTTCTTCCTGTTTTTCTTCTGCTTAATAATCTTCTTCTTCTGCTTCCTTTTCTTCTTCTTCTTCCACTTCTTCTTCTTCTTGATCATCTTCATCTTCTTCTTCTTCTTCTAATTCCTCTTCTTCATTTTCTTCATCTTCTTCTTCAACTTCTTCTTCTTCTTCTTCAAAATCTTAATCTTTTGCTTCTTCTTCTTCTTCTTCTTCTTCTTCCTCTTCTTATTGTTCTTCTTATTCTTCTTCTTCTTCTTTTTCTTCTTCTACTACTTATTCTTCTTCTTCTTCTTCTTCCTCTACTTCTTCTCCTTCTTCTATTTCATCTTCTTCTTCATTTTCTTCTTCTACTACTTCTACTTCTTTTCGTTCTTCTTCTGTAAAATCTTCATCTTTTCTTCTTCTTCTTCTTCTTCTTCTTCCTCTTCTTCTTCTTCTTCTTCTTCTACTTCCTCTTCTTCTTCTTCTTCTTCTTCTTTTTCTTCTTTTTCTTCTTCAACTTCTTCAACTTCTTCCTCTTTTTCTTCTACATCATGTGCCTCTTCTTCTTCTTCTTCCTCTTCTTTTTCTTCTTTTTCTTCTTCTGCTTCTTCTTCTTTTTCAACTTCATCCTTTTCTTCTTTACCTTCCACTTCTTCTTCTTTTTCTTCTTTTTGTTCTTCTTCTTCTTCTTCTTCCTCATCTTCATCATCTTTTTTTTTCTTCTTCTTCTTGTTCTTCTTCTTCTATCTCTTCTTGTTCTTCTTTGTCTTCTTTTTCTTCTTTTTCTTCTTCTTCGTCGTTGTCTTCTTCTTCTTCTTCATCTTCCTTTTTTCTTCTTCTTTATTATCTTCTCCTTTTTCTTCTTCTTCTTCTTCTTGCTCGACTTCTTCTTCTTTTTCTTCTTCTTCTTCGCATTCGTGTTCTTCTTGTTCTTCTTGTTCATCTTATTCTTCTTCTTCTTCTTCTACTTCTTCTTTTTCTTCATCTTCCTCTTCTACTTCTTCTTCTTCATCTTCTTCTTCTTCATCTTTTTCTTCTTCTTCTTCTTCTTCTTCTTCTTCTTCTTCAATTTCTTCTTCTTCATGTACAACTTCTTCTCCTTCATCATCTTCATCTTCTTCTTCTTCTTCTTCTTCAAATTCTTCTTCTTCTTCTTCTAATACTACCTCTTCTTCTTCTTCTTCTAATACTACCTCTTCTTCTTCAAAATCTTCATCTTTTTCTTCTTCTTCTTGTTCTTCTTCTTGTTCTTCTTATAATTTTTTCTGTCTCTACTTCTTCTTTTTCTTCTTCTTCTTCTACTTGTTCTTCTTCTTCTTCATCATCTAGTTCTTCTTCTTCCTCTTCTTCTTCTGCTTCTTCTTCTACTTCTTCTGCTTCTTCTTCTTCTTCTTCTTCGTCTTTGTCATCTTCTTCTTCTTCTTCTTTTTGTTCTTCTTTTTCTTCTTCTTCCTCTTCTTTTTCTTCTTCTTTCTTTCTTTCTTCATCATCTTCTTCTTCTTCTTCTTCTTCTTCCCCTTCTTTGACATCTTCATCATCTTCTTCTTCTTCTTTGTCTTCTTCTTCTTCTTCTTTGATTTCATCTTCTTCATCTTCTTCTTCTTCTTCTTTGTCTTTCTTTCCTTCTACTTTTTTTTTCAACTTCTTTTTCTTTTTCTGCTACTCCTTCGTCTTATTCATCCTCCTCCTCCTCCTCCACTTCTTCCACTTCTTCCTCTTCTTAATCTTCGAATTCTTCTTCGACTTCGACTTCGTCTTCTTCCTCATCTTCTTCTTTTTCTTCTTTTGCTTCTTCTTCTTCTTCTTCTTCTTCTTCTTTATCTTCTTCTTCTTCATCATGTTCTTCTTCCTCTTCTTGTTGTTCTTCTTCTTCTTCTTCCTCTTCTTCTTCTTCTTCTTCTTTTTCTTCTTCTTCTTCTTCTCCTTCGCCTTCCTCTTCTTCCTCTTCTTCTTTGGCTTCTTCTTCTTCTTCTTCTTCCACTTCTACCACTTTTCCTCTTCTTCTTCTTTTTCCATTTATTTTCCTTCTCCTTCTTCTTCTTCTTTTTCTTCTTCTTCTTCTTCTTGTTCCTATTCTTCTTTGTCATCGTCTTCTTCTTTTTCTTCTTCTTCTTCTTCTTGTTCCTATTCTTCTTTTCTTCTTCGTCATCATTGACTTCTTCTTCTTCTTCTTCTTCCTCCTCTTCTTCTTTTTCTTCTTC
>JAIUJO010002866.1:37500-60000 GCA_023846275.1 Vanilla planifolia | reverse complement strand
TCTTCTTCTTATTATTATTTTTCTTCTTCCTTATCTTCTTTTTTTTTCTTCTTCTTCTTCTTCCTATTCCTTTAGTTGTTCTTCTTCTTCTCCTTCTTGTTATTCTTCAATTTCTTCTTTAAGTTGTTCTTCTTCTTCTTCTTCCCCCTCTTCTTCCTCTTCACCTTCTTCTTCTTCCTCTTCTTCTTCCTCTTCTTCTTCCACTTCTTCTTTTTCTTCTTCTTCTTCAACTTCTTCCTCAACTTCCTCTTTATCTTCTTCTTAACCCTCTTCTTCTTCTTCTTCTTCTTCTCCTTCTTCTTCTTCTTCTCCTTCTTCTTCTTCTTCTCCTTCTTCTTCTTCTTCTTTATCTTTTTCTTTAACTTCTTCTTCTTCCTCTTCTTTTCATTTTCTTATTCTTCTTATTCTTCTTCTTCCAATTCTTCTTCTTTTTCTTCTTCTTCTTCTTCTTAGTCTTCTTCTTCTTCTTCTTCTCCTCCTCCTCCTCCACTTTCTTCTACTTCTTTTCCTTCTCCTTCTTCTTCTTCTTCTTCTGCTTCTTCTTCTTCTTCTTCTTTATGTTCTATATCTTCTTTATCTTCTCTATCTTCTCTATCTTCTTCTTCTCCTTCTTCTTCTTGTTCTTCTTCTTTTTCTTGTTCTTCTACTCTTTCTTCTCTTTCTTCTTGTTCTTCTTCTTCTTCTTTTTCCTCGTGTTCTTCTTCTTCTTCTTTCTCCTCTTCCACTTCTTATTTTCCTTCTTCCTTATCTTCTTCTTCTTCTACTACTTCTTCATCATCTTCTTCTTCTTCTTCTTTAACTTCATCTTTAACTTATTCTTTTTCTTCTTCAACTTCATCTTTAACTTATTCTTTTTCTTCTTCTTCTTCTTCTTCTTCTTCTTCTCTCCTACTTCTTCTTCTTTATCATCATCATCATCATTATCTTCTACTTCTTTTTCTTCTTCTTATTCTTCTTCTTCTTCTTCATCGTCTTGTCAAAATCTTAATGATTGATGATAAATAAAAGGCTATAGAATGTCTTGTAAAAACATTAGTCGCTGACTCTACCAGTTTAGACTATGGTGAATAAAAGAATTATGAAGAAAGACTTCACAAAATGAAGTTATGTGAAATATGTTTGATAGATGAATTTGTGACTGCATACATAGGTCTAATATATTATTTAAGTGATACTTAACAATAAGAATTTTGGATTCAAGGATTTTTTTCAAAAATCCCTTTTCCTTAGAATAATGTTATATCTCAAAAATATAACAATCTTTTGTCCACTAATACTAGTTTATTAAATAAACACAATAATGGTATGCTTAGAAGAGCTTGCACAAAAACAATAGAACAAATTTGTGAAAACACTTTTGCTCCAAAAGAAATGAGCAAAAATCTCAAAGAGTCAAGATGGGCTACAATTGTAGCTCAAAATTCTCTGAAGATAGAAATTATATTTATGGATGTCCTCCTACATATAATTTGTAGATACAATTGTATTCTTTCTTAAAAAGAAAGAAACAAAGATGCAAACTTACTAAATAATGGTGGAAACCTGAGTTTAGGAAAGAACAACGTTTCATTAAAAAGAAATTTGTTAAAAAATATAACAAAAAAAAGGCAAAATACATTTTCGATGTTTTAAGTGTAATAAAGGACATTATGCAAATGAATGTTCTGTGAATATTAAAAGTATAGTCATCTCTAATATTGATGATTATTCTATTAATATTGGAACAATTGAAAGAAATTTTGATGACATCAACTCTGTCTATTAAATTACTTCTTATTATGAATCTATAGAGTTAGAATCCAATTCTAAATCTGAAGAACATTTAGATTTTGAAACCAAAGATTTTGAAAATCTTAAAATCAACATGATTACAATAAATAAACTCTTACACAAATGAAAATTATTCCATTATTACCTTCTTTGAAACTTCCTACCAAGGAAATAATATCCTCTCCATGATATATTATTTACATAAGAATGTTACCAAACTACTAAAGTAGCATTAGATTTGATAATCCTAATACCATTTCGATATTATGGTATACTACATAATATACCATATCATTCCAAAGGAAATATATTCATTACTTATGGGTTAATAGAACCCATGACATATCAAGCCCAAATTATCCTAATTAAAAATACCAGTCTAGAATATTAGGATTATTTAATTAGACCTAATGTTCCAATTGAATTATGAGTCATCCATAAATATGAAGATTTTCCCATACTTACACCTAAATTAGAAATAATTGAGAGCACTAAAAAATGTAAAGAATTCAAAGTAAATATGAACACTATTACTTCAGAAGAAGTAAATACAAATAAACTACACGATAAAGTAGGAAAATAATTTGAAATAACAGATGAAGACTTAAATGAATTAAAAGAGGCTATTCCTCATAGAGAGAAAAATGTGCTTTAAGCTCCATCTTTTAAATCTCACTTTCTAAATAAACACATACATTTTTGAGCGAATGCAAGGAAAGGTAGAGTAAAAGGAGATGATTTAACATCCATGAGCCTCCTTAAGAAAATAGTTTGAAAAATTAAAGAAAAAATAACCAAAAATGAAATACGTATACGTTGGTTCGATTCAATAAAAAATAATTACTTTGTTTAGAAGTAGAATAGATACACCCATAATGATCATTTGAATGGACGAACAAATCTTTAACAACCCTCTTAGTAGCATTATTGGAGGTACTAAATCTAATCTTGCAAACAGACTATTTGGGATTAAGATACATCTTGATTTCTACATAAGTCTTTACGACCAAAATATCAAAAAGACTTATACATTATTCATTAGCCTTAAAGGTTACCTGGATAAAAAAATCTAGGTATACAATAGGAACATTGTATAGCTCTAAATGATATATCTACATTTAGATCCATCACTCTCAAAAACTTTGTCAAGTTATTTGACATTAGTATTGGTAAAACAATACAACCATGAATAGTAGATATACGACATTTACGTCAAGATAATAACATATGACTATTTGTTAAAACACTAAAAGCTAAGATACAATTACCTGTAGAATATTTTATTTCCTTTGGAAATATAAATTCTACAATTACAAAAAATCAAATTGATCGCTCATCTTCTTCTATTAATCTTCCTAGACACTATAAGGAAGGTGAATCATTGACACAGTCTCTTATGGCAAGCCACCCAAGCTTCCATATGAATAATCCAGTCGAAGGTCATACTTTAGGACTTCTTGACAATAATGCTCAATTACTTAAAAAGCCCATAAATCCATCGTAATGGACTTAAAAAAGAGAGCCAACTCCTTATCTATTTACCATTGACTATCCATCTTCCAAAATACGAAGATATAATAGTACATGCTTTGTTGGATACTAGTGCTGAAGCTAGTTTGCTTCAGCAAGTCATTATCTCAAAGTAGTTTTGGCTTCCTTTAGAAACCAAAACACTTCTAACAGATTTTATGGGTGAACAAGTTCTTGTAATCCATAAAGTCATCAATCTTTCAATATCTCTACCTAATATCCATAACCCTCAGTTTTATCGTACAGCCCAACGTGGTGATAATTCCCGTAACCATCATGCCTTGTTGACCATGTTCAACAACTTATACCTCTTATCCGCAACATTTATACCTACAATATTCCAACTACTACTCCATTTGAAGAAACTGTGAATAAGCTCCTTAAACTTTTAAATGACACATTTAAATGGTTTGACAAATCTCCTAAATATTGTTCAATAAAACTTTTAGAACAATATCAAGTTACCAATATATGTGTCAATACCATCATGGTATCTCCTATAAACAAACAAGAATTTAATAGTCAAATATAAGAACTATTACATCTCAAACTAATTGAAAAGAGCCATAGCTCTCGTTCCTCTCTGGCTTTTATAGTATAGAATCATGCAGAAATAAAACTTGAAAAGCTAGAATGATTATCAATTACTGCAAGCTAACACTATATTTGATGGTTACTTTATACCAACTGCCGAGCACCTGATAAAACAAATACAAGGTGTAAAATATTATAATAAATTTGATGCCAAATCTAGATTTTGGCAAATTAAATTTGCTAATCAAACTTCCATAGTACTAACAACATTTAGCTATCCACAAGGAAATTTTGAATGGTTAGTCATGCCTTTTGGATTAAAAAATTCTCAACAAATATCCAAAAAATGGATGAATTCTATTTTGGGATATTTTTTATGTAGTCAACATGAATGATATTCATGTTTTTTTCTTAAATAGAGGAAGAAAATAAAAAACATCTTTCATATATCATTAAAATTATGCTCAATCAATGCTTTGTATTAAGTCCTAAAAAATCGAACTTTTTAAAATAGAAATCAATTTTTTAGGAAACAAACAAAAATAGACAAATACAACTATAAGAACATATATATAGAAAAGTAAAAGACTTCTCTAAGACTTTTACTAATCTAAAATAACTACAAAGCTTGTTAGGACTCTTAAATTATGAACAAAAGTTTGTACCAAAACTTTGCCTAAAATAAAATTATTAAAAAATAAATTATCCAAAAAATAGGCTAAATACAAAATAACAACTTGCGAAAAACCTCGTTGTTGGAATATAGAAAAAATACCAATCACTTTGACAAAAGAAGAACAAAGAGAAATACGACAAATAAAAGAATTTGTTACAACAAAACAAATTTTTTATTTTCTCAAAGAAGAATATAAAATAACTTTGCAAACTGATGCCTCTGACTTTTTTTGGTCTAGTGTCTTTATTGCAAATACAAACGAAAGAGTAGCATATACTTTGGGTAAATTTACAAAAACCCAAGGTAAATATGGCACCTATGATAAAGAATTACTAGCTATAAAATTAGTTATTAAAAGTTTAAAAATTTATTTACTCCATAAAGTATTTATAATTGAAACTGACAATAAAACTATAACTAGTTTTATAGAAAAAATAATAAATAATCCTGAAGAAAATTTAAGATGCATACGCCTTGCATTATAACTCGAAATTTTTACTTATACTGTTAAGTATATTCCCGATTTTACTAACACTATTACTGATCTTTTTATTAGGCCATGAATGAGGAAGAACTACAACTACTTAAACATTTCATTAAAAACAAGAAAAGATCAGGAGAATTTACAGAGATTCTACCAAAAAAGACACATGCCCACATGGCCAAAACCTCTTTGCAAACCCAACAAGTTGAATCCTTTATTAAGGCCCAATTGATCGAATCCTCTAAAGCCCAATATGCTCGACAAATAAAAGAAAAACTTTTAGGAATTGTACAAGTCCAAAAGACTGAGCTCTTGGTAAAAAAAAGGTCCAACAGGAACAGTAGAAAAGGAATATCTTTTGCAGCCACAGCAACAAATGAATGATATAATAGGGATCTACAAATGGTAGATCCATAATTTTTTGATAAGACCAATGGTTGTTTCAAAGCCATACAAAGTACTGATTGGAGATCTGCCAACTACTGGTTCACTCAATTGGAAAAAAGATATTTAACTTTAAAAAAAATTATTCCTAGCAACTTACAAGGGAAAAAAGTTTGAAGAAAGCCTTACAAACATGCTTTCTCATTCTTCAACTACAAAGTCTACAACTATCCAAACTCTGGAACAATAACTCAGCAAAACTGAAACACTTGCTGACATCTTTTCAAAAATACAAACATCTAACCTACTACAGTTGCCAATAATAGACTTTTTATTCATACTTCAATAATTAAACATTTAGAATGAGCAAACACAAAACCTGGAAGCAGAAACCACTATTTAGGAGATGCTTTAGTTATATCAACAGCAAATTTCAGATGAAGAAAAACTCCAATTCTTCAGGCAACTTGAAGAAACAATATTAGGTACTTATTTGCTAAAGAAGAACTTTTTTGCCCTGATGAAGGAAGACCACGATTAATTTTTTGCCTCAACAAAATACCCCGATACCAACTACATATAAGAAAGGTTATTATCATGTCCATGAAGTATATGTTAATACCATGCATCCGTAGGATTACATATGGTTTATTCTAGACATTTGCAAAAGCTATCTAACTCTTTATGCAAACAAATTTGCAATAGTTTTTGTCTTCTGCATTTGGTAAATTTGGGAGGAAAGAGAATGCATTAATATCTATTCTGTCAAACAATTATGGATGGTAGCAAGAGTTACTGAGACTCTTAAATTGGAAGAATTCAAAATGGGCATCTTTAACGAGGAAGAAGAAAGGTGGTATGTTGCCCAAGAATTTTCTCAAAAGTTAGATTTTGGTACAAAATATCTAGCTAGATAAGTACATACAGGAAAAACTATTTTTTATCCTTGACACTTTGGTAGCCAACATAGAAGATATGTCCCAAAAAAAAAACTATATTCTTCTTCTTCTTCTTCTTCTTCTTCTTCTACTTCTTCTTATTCTTCTTCATATTCTTCTTGTTCTTCTACTTCTACTTCTTCTTCTTCTTCTCCTTCTTCTTTTACTTCTACTTCTTCTTCTTATTCTTCGTTTTCTTCTACTTCTTCTTCTTCTTCTTCTACTACTTCTTTTTTTATTTGTTCTTGTTCTTCTTCTTTCTCTTCTTGTTCTTCTTCTTCTTCTTCTTCTTGCACTACTACTACTACTACTTCTTCTTCTACTACTTCTTCTTCTTCTTCTTTTTCTTCTTCTTCTATTACTACAACTTCTTCTTCTTCTTCTTCATCTACGACTACTACTTCTTATTCTTCTTCTTCTTCCCCTTCTTTCTCTTCTTCTTCTTCTTCCCCTTCTTTCTCTTCTTCTTCTTCTTCTTCTTTTTCCAACCCCACCGGGTTATGTCCCATAACCATCTTCTCCAGAGATTGAGATGTGAGAATCTCAAGGAGATAACATTGAGCCTATAGCTCAAGTACCTACTCCACCATCATATTCTATGGTGTTAAACTATGGTAAAATATCTGACTAGAAAAGTTACCATAAAAATAGAAACCGACACCTAGAAAGTAGCAGTAAAGACACTACTTGGGGTCTTACATTCACTATTGACAAAATTCCTTATAAAATATTTATGCAATATTGTATAAATTGGACACAAAAAATAAAAGAAATCATCTTTATGCTTCCACTAGCAATGAATGTTAGCAAATATATCCAATTTGCTACTTCTTACTGGGAAGGACATGCATTAACTTGGTTAACTAATTTTGAATTCAATAACCCTACAAAACTTGTCGAAATCTTAGTGATTGATGGTAAACAAAAGGCTATAGAATTCCTTGTAAAACATTAGTCGCTGACTTTACTAGTTTAGACCAGGGTAAACAAAAGAATTATGAAGAAAGACTTCACAACATGAATTTATGTGACATATGAATGATAGATGAATTTATCACCACATACATAGGTCTAATATATCATTTAAATGATGCTCAATAAAAAAGAATTTTGGATTCAAGGATGTTTTTCAAAAATCCCTTTTCCTTAGAATAATATTATAGCACAAAAATATAACAATCTTTTATCCACCAATACAAGATTATTAAATAAACACAATACTGGTATGCTTAGAAGAGCATGCACAAAAACAATGGAACAAATTTATGAAACACTTCTGCTTAGAATGAAATGAGCAAAAATCTCAAAGAGTCAAGCATGGGCTATAATTGTTGTTCAAAATTCTCTAAAGGTGAAAATCATATTTATGGATGTCCTCTTACATATAATTTGTGGAGACAATCATATTCTTTCTCAAAAGAAAGAAACAAAGAAACAAAGAAACAAAATTACTAAACGATGGTGCAAACCAGAGTTTAGGAAATAACAATGTTTCGTCTAAAAGAATTTGTTAAAAAATATAACAAAAAAAAATGCAAAAAACATTTTTGATGTTTTAGGTGCAATAAAGAAGGACATTACACAAATGAATGTCCAGTCAACATTAAAAGTATAGTCTTCTCTAATATTGATGATTATTCTGTTAATATTAGAATAATTAAAGAAATTTCTAATGAAACCAACTCTATCTATGAAATGACTTCTTATTATGACTCCACAAAGTTAGAAAATAATTCTAAATCTGAACAACATACAGATTTTAAAACAATATATTTTGAAAAAATCAAAATTAACATGATCAAGATCAAAAAAATTCTTACACAAATGAAAATTATTCCATTATTACCTTCTTTGAAACTTCTTACAAAGGAATGAGCATCCTCTCCAGGATATATTATTTACATGGGAAAATTACTTAAACTCAGATGTTACCAAACTATTGAAGTAACATTAGATTTAATAATGGAATATCATTTGGATATTATGGTACACTACATAATATACTATATCATTCCAAGGAAAACAAATTCATTACCTATGGGTTAACAGAACCCATGACATATCAAGCCCTAACTATTCTAATTAAAAATACCAGTATAAAAGATTGGGATTATTTAATCAAACCGAATGATCCAATTGGATTTTTAGTCATACATAAATACGAAAATTTCCTCATACTTACACCTGAATTAGAAATAATTGAGAGCATTGAAGAGTACAAAGAATTTAGAGTAAATATGGACACTATTACTTCAGAAGAAGTAAATACAACTATACTGCACGATTATGTAAGAAAAAAATTTGTAATAACAGATGAAGTCTTAAATGAATTAAAAGTGGCTATTCCTCATGGAGAGAAAAATGAGATTTATAAAGCTCCATCTTTTAAATCTCGCTTTCTAAATAAACACACATTTTTTTAAGACAATAAAAGGAAATGTAGAACTAAAAGGAGATGATTTAACATCCATCAGCCTCCTTAACAAAAAAAATTGAAAAAATAAAGACAAAATACCCAAAAGTGAAATACCTATACATAGGTATGATTCAATTAAAAATAACTGCTTTTCTTAGAGGTAAAATAGATACACCCATAATGTTCGTTTGTATGGATGAACGAATCATTAACAACTCTCTTAGTAGCATTATTGGAGGCACTAAATCCAATCTTGCAAACAGACTATTTAGAATTAACATACATCTTGATTTTTGTATAAGTCTTGGCGACCAAAATATCGAAAAGACTTGTACATTATACATTAGCCTTAAAGGCATAAGTTTATTATCTAGATAAAAAATTCTAGGTATATAATGGGAACATTGCATGGCTTTGAATGATACATCTACATTTAGATCCATCACTCCCAAAAACTTTGTCAAGTTATTTGACATTGGTATTGGTAAAACAAGACAACCACAAATAATAGATATACAACATCCACGTCAGGTAATGACATACAACTATTTGTTAAAACACTAAAACCTAAGGTACAATTACTTGTAGAATATTTTACTACCTCTAGCAATACAAATTAAACAATAACAAAAAATCCAATTGATCACACATCTTCTATTAGTCTTCCTAGACACTATGAGAAAGGTGAATCACTGACACAGTCTCTTATGTCAAGCCGCCCAAGCTTCATATTGACAATTCAGTTGAAGGTTGTACTTTACAACTTCTTGATAATAATGCTCAATTACTTAAAAAGCCCATAACACCATCGTAACGGACTTAAAAAAGAGAGCTCATGTCCATATCTATTTACCATTGGCTATCCATCTTCCAAAATATGAAAATATAATAGTACATGATTTGTTGGATACTGGTGTCGAAGCTGGTCTGCTTCAGCAAGTCTTTATCCCAAAGTAGTTTTAGCTTCCATTAGAAACCAAAACACTTCTAACTAATTTTATGGTGAACAAGTTCCTGTAACATATTAAGTCACTAATCTTTCGATATCTTTTCTTGATATCTATAACACCATCAGTACCTATGAATTTAGCTTTGCCCTGTTACCAATCGATTTTAATACCGATCGTTTATTAGGACTTGATAACCTTTGCCAATTGGCACCACTTAATACTCAATTTTTTCTTTAAATGGACACTCCATTCCATGTGTCCCTATTCTGGCTAGCATTGCCCCTCACTTTTCTCCTGCAGCCCAGCGTGGTGATAATTCCCCCTCACCAGCATGCCTTATTGACCATGTTCAACAACTTATACCTCTTATCTGCAATATTTATGCCTATAATATTCTAATTACTACTCCATTTGAGGAAACTGTGCATAAGCTCCTTGAACCATTATACACAAATGACCCGTTAAAATGGTTTGACAAATCTCCTAGATATTGTTCTATAGAACTTTTAAAATAATATCAAAATACTAATATAACTATAATAACATCATGGTATCTCTTATAGACAAACAAGAATTTAATAGTAAGATATAATAACTGTTACTTCTCAAACTAATTCAAAAGTGCCATAGCAATCGATCCTCTTTTTCTTTTATAGTACAGAATCATGCAGAAATAAAATGTGAAAAAGCTAGAATGGTTATCAATTAATACAAGCTAAACTCTTGCACTAAATTTGACAATTACTTTATATCAACAATCAAGAACCTGATAAAACAAATACAAGATGCAAAATACAATAGAAAATTTGATGCCATATCTAGATTTTGGCAAATTAAACTTGCTAATAAAACTTCCATAAAACTACAACCTTTAGCTATCCCTAAAAGTATTTTGAATTGTTAGTCATGCCTTTTGGATTAAAAAGTACTCCACAAATATTCCAAAAATAGATAAATTCTATTTTTGGATATTTACCTTATGTTATAGTCTATATAGATGATATTCTTGTTTTTTCTCAAATAAAGGAAGAACATAAAAAACATCTTTTACATACCATTAAAATTATGCTCAATCAAGGCATTATATTAAGTACGAAAAAAATCAAACTGTTTAAAATAAAAATCAAATTTTTAGAAACACAAATAAAAAATGGACAGATATTATAAGAACATATATATATAAAAATAAAGGACTTCTCTTAGACTTTTACTAATTTAAAACAACTACAAAGACTTTTAGGACTCTTAAATTATGGATGAAAGTTTATACCAAAACATTCTTCTAAAATAAAATTATTACAAAACAAATTTGCTGAAGAATAGGCCAAATAAGAAATAACAACTAGCGAACAACCTCGTCGTTGGAATACAGGAAAAATACCAATCTATTTGATAAAACATGAACAAAGAGGAATATAATAAATAAAAGAATTTGTGACAATAAAATAAATTCTTTATTTTCCTAAAGAAGAAGATAAAATAACTTTGCAAACTGATGCCTCTAACCTTTTTTGGTCTGGTGTCCTTATTGCAAATACAAACAAAATAGTAGCATATACTTCAAGCAAATTTACAAAAACCTAAAGTAAATGTGGCACATATGATAAAGAATTAAAAGCTATCAAATTAGCTATTAAAAGTTTAAAAATTTATTAACTCCATAGAGTATTTATAATCGAAATTGACAATAAATCTGTTTGCCAGTTTTATAGAAAATAACAATAAATAACCCTGAAGAAAATTTAAGACACATATGTCTTGTAATATACTTTGATATTTTTACTTATACTGTTAAGTATATTCCTGATTTTATTAGCATTATTGTTAATCTTCTTACTAGGCCATGAATGAGGAAGAACTATAACTACTTAATCATTTCATCAAAAAGATGAAAGGAACAGGAGAATTCATAGAGATTCTACAAAAAAGGCAAAGGCCTAAAAGGTCGAAACCACTTTGCAAACCCAACAAGTTGAATCCTCTACTAAGGCCCAACTAGCAAAATCCTCTAAAGCTCAACAAGCTAAAGCCTCTAGACCAACAACCCACAAGGATGAGTCATACTCTAAAGCCCAACATGCTCAACAAATAAAAGAAAAACTTTTAGAATGGGTAAAAGTCCAACAAACTTAGCTCATGGTAAAAAAAGGTCCAACAAGAATTGTAGAAAATGGAAAATCCTTTGTTGACAAAGGAATGGTATAATAGGGATCTATGAATGGTCGATCCAAATTTTTTTTATAAGATCAATGGCTGTTTCAAAGCCATACAAAGTACTGATTAGAGATCTACCAACTACTGGTTGACTCAAATGGAAAAAAAGTTATTTAACACAAAAGCAAAATTATTCTGAGCAACTTACAAGGGAAAAAAGTTTGAAGAAAGCCTTACAAGTATTGCTTTCTCATTCTTCAACTACACAGTCTGCAGTTGTCCAAACTCCAAAACAACAGCACAGCAAAAATGAAACACTTGCTGAAATGTTTTCAAAAATACAAACATCTGATCTACTATAGCTATGAATAAAAGAATTTTTATCCATACTTTAGTAATTAAACATTTAGAATGAGCAATCACAAAAACTGGAAGCAGAAACCACTATTCAGGAGATGCTTCAGTTGTATCAGTAACAAATTTTAGATGAAGAAAACTCCTATTATTTAGGCAACTTTAAGAAACAAATATTGAGCAATTATTTGCTAACGAAAAAGTTTTCTACTATGGTAAAGGAAGACTACGATTAATTGTCTGCTTCAACAAAATAACTTGATACCAACTACATATAAGAAAGGGTATTGTCCATGAAGTATATGTTAATACAATACACTTGAAGGACTACATAGGGTTTATTAAATGACATTTGCCAAAGAAGTCTAAACCTTTATGCAAACAAATTTGCAATAGTTTTTGTCTTCTACATTTGGTCAATTTGGGAGGAAAGAGAATACATTAATATCTATTCTACCATACAATTATAGATGCTAGTCAGAGTTACTCAGATTCTAAATTAGAAGAATTCAAAATGGGCATCTTCAATGAGGAAGAAGAAAGGCTGTATTCAATCCAAGAATTTTTTTCGAAGCTAGATTATGATGCAAAATATCTAGCTAGACAAGTGCATAAAGGAAAAACTATATTTTTCCTTGACACTTTCACAGCCAACATAGAAGATATGTCCCAACAAGAAAAGAAAATGGAAAATTTTCTAAAAAACAAAAAATTTAGGAAAAATTGGACAAAGTGTTAGAGAAGACTTTCTATGTAGTTCCATAGAATATAACAATAATTTGGACAACAAATTAGATGAACACACAATGGAAGCCTTGGCCCTCATAGACTGATGTATTGTGGGACAATAAAAAATCACTTTACAAACACTTTTTAGGGCCTTCAAATAGAATCATTTAAAAGATTCTTTAATAATGGCACACCAGCTATAGCACAGGCTAATAAATGAAGTATGATCTATTGCAAACAATGTACGATCTATAGTAAACAGTCTACGATGAACAGGAAACGTTGTACGATCTACAGTGGAAATCGTACGATGAACATTAATATGCAAAAATCTTGAGCAATTATCAAAAGCAATATGTACAAGTAAAGGTAATTACCTTTGCTTCCAACATAAGCAAGCCTGACCTATAAATTCAAAAGCTCTCCAAAACTGAGGTATCATAAGACTGCTTTCTACTTTCTGCTTTTTGTCTCCTCTTAGCTCACTCTTCTTTCCTCAACTATTGTAAACCTAGTGACTCTTGTAAATTACTTGTGTAAAAGTGTGCACACTGCAATTTGGTATCAGAGCCATGGTGCTCTTCTTGTAAGGATGTTTGTACTTTTTTAAGTTTTTTATGAATAAATTCATATTCAGTTAAACTCTTTTGTTTGTGTTTCTTTTATCAGAATAGTTATTTTTCTGATGGATTAGATTATTTTAATTAAATTATTTTCTATCTATATTGTATCTTCTCTACACCTTAGAGTAGGAAATGAACCAAGGTTGTGTTCATATTTTATGTAGTAATCTACTAAGGATGGTGGACTATGTTTGAATCTTTAACTTCTGCCATAAAACCATGGGAAACCCTAGGGGTTTTTTGAAGATTAGATGTTCCAATAAAATATTTGGTCAAAAAAGAAAGTGTAATAAAGAAGTAGAAAAAAATTAAATTAAAAAATCATAACCTTTTTACAAACTTTTTTTGTGATAAAAGAAATACAAACACTTACTACATGAAGAACATACTTGTTTTAGACGACACTTATAAGTCTCAAATCACAAACAATAACATGGATTATGAGCATATAATCCACATACCAAATGCAATACATCCTGCCATAGTAGGAAACAAGGGTAATCTTGCCATAACAGGAATCTTTAACTTTATTGTTGATCAACTCAAAGAGATCAAAGATAGACTTCAAAACCTCGAACAAAAAAAAGTTCTTATACATGGGAACAAAATTGACTAAACATTATATGATTAAATTAAATTTCTCAAAAGATATTATGGATTTAAGCAAATTAGACAAATCCATTTATCAAAAGTTCCTAGAACATCAAGAAATGGAACTACTTGGTGAAATTTCTAGCAAAAAATTCTTTGACTTTTATGAACAAAATCATGAAGTCAATGACTTTTTTCAACACCAAAGGATAAAAGGATAATTCTGATGAAGAATACAAAATAAGAACCCCTGAGTGGAAGAAAGTAGTCGCAATACTATGTATCTTCCAGCCCCACCAGATTATGTCCACAACCACCTTCTCTAGAGATCAAGATGAGAGAATCTCAAGGAGATAACATTGAGCCAACAGCTCAAGTACCAACTCCACCATAGTATTCTATGATGTTAAACCATGGTAAAAGATCCGACTGAAAAAGCCACCATAAAAATAGAAATTGACACTTAGAAAGTAGCAGTAAAGACACTACATGGGGTCTTACATTAAATATCGACAAACTTCTGTATAAAACACTTATGGAATATTGTATAGATTGGTCACAAAAAATAAAAGGAACCATCTTTATGCTTCGACCAACAATGAACATTAGCAAATATATCCAATTCACTACTTCTTACTTGGAAGGACATACATTAACTTGGTTAACTAATTTTGAATTCAATAACCCTACAAAACTTGCCAAAATCTTAGCGGTTCATGATAAACAAAAGGCTATAAAACATCTTGTAACATTAATCGCTGACTTTACCGATTTAGACTAGGGTGAACAAAAGAATTAAGATGAAAGACTTCACAAAATGAAGTTATGTGACATATGTATTATAAAAAAATTTGTCACTACACACATAGGTTTGATATACCATTTAGGTGATACTCAACAACAAGAATTTTGGATTCAAGTATTTTTTCAAAAACCTGTTTTCCTTGGAATAATATTTTATCACAAAAATATAACAATCTTCTATCCACCAATACTGGACTATTAAATAAACACAATTTTGGTATGCTTAGAAGAGCATGCATAGAAACAATAAAACAAATTTGTGAAAATACTTCTGCTCAAAACGAAATGAGAAAAATCTCAAATAGTTAAGAATGGGCTACAATTATTTCTCAAAATTCTCTAAAGATAAAAATTATATTTATGGATGTCTTCCGACATATAATTTGTGGAGACCATCGTATATTTTCTAAAAAAGAAAGTAACAAAGCTACAAAATTACTAAATGACGATGGAAACTCGAGTTTAGGAAAGAATATCTTTTAATCAAAAAGAAATTTGTTAACAAATATAATAAAAGGAAAGGCAAAATATATTGTCAATGTTTTAAGTGTAATAAAGAAGGACATTACGCAAATGAATCTTCAGTCAATATTAAAAGTATAGTCATCTCTAATATTGATGATTATTCTATTAATATTAGAACAATTGAAGAAAGTTTTGATGACACCAACTATGTCTATGAAATTACTTCTTATTATGACTCCACAAAGTCAAAATCCAATTCAAAATCCAAACAACACTTAGATTTTGAAACAAAAGATTTTGAAAAACTCAAAATCAACATGATCACAAAAAATAAAACTCTTACACAAATAAAAATTATTCCATTATTACCTTTTTTGAAACATCCTACAAATAAAAGAGTATCCTCTCTAGGATATATTATTTATATGAAAAAATTACTTAAACTCAAACGTTACCAAACTACTGAAGTAATATTAGAATCATAATACCATTGTGATAATATGGTATACTGCATAATATACCATATCATTCCAAAGAAAATATATTCATTACATCTATGTTAATAGAACTTATGACATATCAAGCCCTAACTATCCTGATTAAAAATAATAGTCTAAAAGATTGGGATTATTTAATCAGACCAAATGATCTAATTGGATTATTAGTCATATATAAATATGAAGATTTTCCCATACTTATACCTGAATTAGAAATAATTGAAAGCTCTAAAAAATACAAAGAATTCAGAGTAAATATGGACATTATTACTTTTGAATAAGTAAATATAACTGAACTACATGTTAGTGTAGGAGAAGAATTTGAAATAATAGATGAAGACCTAAGTAAATTAAAAATGCAATTCTTTATGGAGAGAAAAATGAGATTTATAAAGCTCCATCTTTCAAATCTCACTTTCTCAAGAATCACACATAAATATTTGAGCGAATGCATGGAAATCCTCAGCCTCCTTATCAAAACAAAAATTGATAAATTAAAGACAAAATAGCAAAAAATGAAATACCTAACATAAGTATGCTACAATTAAAAATAACTTCTTTACTTAGAAGTGGAATAGATACACCCATAATAATCATTTGTATGGATGAACGAATCATTAACAACCCTCTTAATAGTATTATTGGAGGTGCTAAATCCAATCTTGCAAAAAGACTATTTGGGATTAACATACATCTTGATTTTTGCATAAGTCTTTACTACCAAAATATCAAAAAGACTTGTACATTATCCATTAGCCTTAAAGGCATAAGTTTATTACATGGATAAAAAAATTCTAGGTATATAATGAAAACAATGTATGGCTCTAAATGATACATCTATATTTAGATCCATCACTCAAAAAAATCTGTCAAGTTATTTGATGTTGGTAATGGTAAAACAATAGAACCACGAACAGTAGATATACGACATCTACGTCAAGATAATGACATACAATTATTTGTTAAAACACTAAAACCTAAGGTACAATTACCTGTAGAAGATTTTATTACCTCTGGCAATATAATTTCTACAATTACAAAAAATCTAATTAGTCAAACATCTTCTACTATTAGTCTTCCTAGACATTATGAGGAAGGTGAATCATCGACACAGTCTCTTGTTGCAAGCTGCACAAGCTTCCATATTGACAATCCAATTGAAGGTTGTACTTTACAACTTCTTGACAACAATGCTCAATTACTTAAAAGTCCATAACACCACCATAATGGACTTAAAAAAGAGAGCTCAACTCCATATCTATTTACTATTGATTATCCATCTTTGAAAATATGAAGATATAACAGTACATGCTTTGTTGGATATTGGTGATGAAGCTAGTCTACTTCAGCAAGTCTTTATCCCAATGCAGTTTTGACTTTCATTAGAAACTAAAACACTTGTAACTAATTTTATGGGTAAACAAGTTCTTGTAACTCATAAATTTGCTAATCTTTCGATATTTCTATCCTATATCTATAACACCATCAATACCTATCAATTCAACTTTACCCTACTACCAATCAATTTTAATACCGATTGTTTATTAAGACTTGATAACCTTCGCCATCTGGTACCATTCAATACTCACTTTTTTTTCTTTAAATGGAACTCCATTCCATGTGTCCCTCGTTCGGGTCACATTGCCCCTCACTTTTCTCCTGCAAGCCAAAGTGATGATAATTCCCCCTCGCCAACACGCCTTGTTGACCATGTTCAAAAACTTATACCTCCTATCCACAACATTTATACCGACAATATTCCAACTACTACTCCATTTGAGGAAACTATGCATAAACTCCTTGAACCTTTCTGCTCAAATGAACCATTAAAATGGTTTGAGAAATCTCCTATATATTGTTCTATAGAACTTTTAGAACATTATCAAAATACCAATTTACATGTCAATATCATCATGGTATCTCCTATAAACAAAAAAGAATATAATAGTCAAATACAAGAACTATTACATCTCAAACTAATTCAAAAGGGCCACAGCTCTCATTCCTCTCTGGTTTTTATAGTACGGAATCATGCAGAATTAAAACTTAGAGAAGCCAGAATGGTTATTAATTACTGCAAGTTAAACTCTTGCACTAAATTTGATGGTTACTTTATACCAACCACTAAGCACCTGATAAAACAAAGATAAGGTGCAAAATATTATAACAAATTTGATACCAAATCTAGATTTTGGCAAATTAAACTTGGTAATCAAACTTCTATAGAACTAACAACCTTCAGTTATCCCACAAAGGGTATTTACAATGGTTAGTCATGTTTTTAGGTTAAAAAATACTCCACAAATATTCCAGAAATAGATAAATTCTATTTTTGGACATTTACTTTTTGTTGTAGTCTACATAGATGATATATTATTTTTTCCCAAACAAAGGAAAAACATAAAGAACATCTTTCACTTATCACTAAAATTATGCTTAATCAAGACCTTATATTAAGTCCAAAAAAATAAAAATGTTTAAAACAAAAATTAATTTTTTAGGAAAAAAAATTAAAAATAGAAAAATACAACTACAAGAACATATATATACAAAAGTAAAAAACTTCTCCAAGAATTTTACTAATTTAAAACAACTACAGAGATTTTTAGGACTCTTAAATTATGGATGAAAGTTTATACCATAACTTTCTTCTAAAATAAAATTATTACAAAACAAATTAGTTGAAGAATAGACTAAATGCAAAATAACAACTAGTGAACAACCTCATCGTTGGAATACAAAGAAACACCAATCTCTTTGACAAAAGACGAACAAAGAGAAATACAACAAATAAAAGAATTTGTTACAACAAAACAAATTCTTTATTTTCCCAAAGAATAAAAAAACTTTGCAAACTAATGCCTCTAACTTTTTTTGGTCTTGTGTCCATATTATAAATACAAACGAAATAGTAGCATATACTTTAAGTAAATTTACAAAAACCCAAAGTATGAATAACTAGCTATGAAATTAGTTATTAAAAATTTTAAAATTTATTTACTCCATAGAGTATTTAGAATCGAAATGGGAAATAAATATGTTTCCCAGTTTCTACAAAAAAACAAGAAAGAATCCAAAAGAAAATTTAAGGTGCATACGTCTTGTGTTATACCATGAAATTTTTACTTATACTGTTAAATATATTCCTAATTTTACCAACATTATTGCTGACCTTCTTACTAGACCATGAATGACAAAGAACTACAACTACTTCAACTTTTCGTTAACAAGATGAAAAGATCAGGGGAACTTATAGAGATTCTCCCAAAAAAGGCAAAGGCCTAACAGGACGAAACCGCTTTACAAACCCGACAAGTTCAATCCTCAGCTAAGGCCCAGCTGGCTAAATCCTCTAAAGCTCAATAAGCTAAAGCCTACAACAACAACCCACAAGGATGAGTCATGCTCTAAAGCCCAACAGGCTCAACAAACAAAAGAAAAACTTTTAAAAAGGGTACAAGTCTAACAGACTAATCTCTTGGTAAAAAAAGGTCCAACAGGAAATGTAGAAAAAGGGAAATCCTTTACAGCCACAGTAACAAAGGAATGGTATAATAGGGATCTATGAATTATCGATCCAAAATTTTTTGATATGATCAATGGCTGTTTCAAAGCCATACAAAGTACTGATTAGAGATCTACTAACTACTGGTTGACTCAAATGGAAAAAGTTATTTAACACAAACAAAATTATTCCTAATAACTTACAAGGGAAGAAAGTTTGAAGAAAGCATTACAAACATTGCTTTCTCATTCTTCAGCTACACAGTCTGTAGCTGTCCAAACTCTGGAACAGCAACTCAATATGGAACACTTGTTGACATATTTTAAAAAATTCAAAATCTTATCTACTGTAGCTGTAGATAAAAGGTTTTTTATCCATACTTTAGCATTTAAACATTCAAAATGAGGAAACACAAAGATTAAGCAATTATTTGCTAATGAAGAAGTTTTCTACTCTGGTGAAGGAAGACCACAGTTAATTGTCTACTTCAATGAAATACCCCGATGCCAACTACATATAAGAAAAGGTATTATCCACAACGTATATGTTAATACCATGCACCTGGAGGATTACATAGGGCTTACTCCCGAAATCTGCTTAAGCAGTATAAATCTTCATGCAAACAAATTTGCAACAGTTTTTGTCTTCTGCATTTGGTCAATTTAAGAGGAAAGAGAATACATTAATCTCTATTCTGTCATACAATTATGGGTTCTAGTCAGAGTTACTAAGACTCCTGAATTAGAAGAATTTAGATTGGGCATCTTTAATGAGGAAGAAGAAAGGTGGTATGCTTCCCAAGAATTTTCTCAAAAGCTAGATTTCGGTGCAAAATATCTAGCTAGATGAGTACATGCAGGAAAAACTATATTTTTCCTTGACACTTTAGGAGCCGACAGAGAAGTTAACTCCCAATAAGAAAAGAAAATGAGAAAATTTTTGAAAAACATATATTTAGGAAAAAAGTTGGACAAAGTGCTAGAGAATACTTTTTATCTAGTTCCATGGAATATAACACTAATTTGGACAAAGAGCTAAACGAAGACAAAAAGGAAGCCTTGGCCCTCGTCTTCTTTTTCTTCTTCTTCTCCTAGTTCTTCTTCTCCTTCTCCTTCTTCTTCTGCTTCTTATTCTTCTTCTTCCTCTTCTTCTTCTTCTTCTTATTCCTCTTCTACTTCTTCTTCATCTTTTTCTTCTTCTTCTTCTTCTCCTTCTTCTTCTTCTTCTTCTTCTACTCCTTCTTCTCCTCCATCCTTTGCTTCTCCTTCTTCTTCTTCTTCTCCTTCTCCTTCTTCTTCTTCTTCTTCTTCTCATTCTTCTTCTTCATCTTCACCTTCTTCTTCTTCCTCTCCTTCTTCTTGTTCTTCTTCATCTTCTTCTTCTTCTTCTCCTTCTTCTTCTTCTTCTTCTTCTTCTAATTCTTCATCTTCTGCTGCTCCTACTTCTTCTACCTCTTCTTTCTCTTCTTCTTCTTCTCCTTCTTCTTCTTCTTCTTCTTCATCTTCTTCTTCTCCTCCTCCTTCCTCATCCTCTCCTTCTTCTTCTTCTCCTTCTCCTTCTTCTCCTTTTTCTTTTTCTTCTTCTTCTTCTTCTTCTTCTTTGCCTTCTTCTTCTTCTTCTTCTTCTTCGACATCTTCTTCTCCTTCTCCATCTTCTTCTTCTCCTTCTTCTCCTTCTTTTTCTTCTCCTTCTTCTCTTTCTTCTTCTTCTTCTCCTCCTCCATCTTCTTATATTTCGTCTTCTTTATCTTCTTCTTCTTCTTCTTCTTCTTCTTCTTCTTCTTCTCCTTCTTCTTCTCCTTCTTCTTCTTCTCCTACTTCTTCTTCCTCTTCTTCTTCTTCTTCTTCTTCTTCTTTTACTTCTTCTTCTTCTCCTTCTTCTGGTTCTTCGTCTTCCTCTTCTTCATCTTCTTCTTCTTCTTTCTCTTCATCTTCTTCTCCTACTCCTTCATCTCCTTCTTCTCCTTCTTCTCCTTCTTCTCCTTCTTCTGCATCATCTTCTTCTTCTTCTTCTCCTCCTCCTCCTCCTCCTCCTTGATCTCCTTCTTCTTCTTTTCCTACTTCTCCTTCTTCTCCTTCTTCTTTTGCTTCTCTTACTTCTTCTTCTTCTGCTTCTCTTTCTTCTTCCCCTTCTTCTCCTTCTTCTTCTTCTTCTTCTTCCCCTTCTTCTTCTCCTTCTTCTTCTTCTTCTTCTCCTTCTTCTTCCCCTTCTTCTTCTTCTTCTTCTTCTACATCATCTTCTTCTTCTTCTTCTTCTTCTCCTTCTTCTCCTTCTCCTTCTCCTTCTTCTTCATCTTCTTCTTCTTCTTCTTCTCCTTCGTGTTCTCCTTCTTCTCCTTCTTCTTCTTCTTCTTCTTCTTCTTCTTCTCTTTCACTTTCTCCTTCTTCCCCTTCTCCTTCTTCTTCTCTTCCTTGTCCTTCTTCTCTTTCTTCTTCTTCTTCTTCTTCTTCTCATACTTCTCCTTTTCCTTCTTCTCCTCCTCCTTCTTCTTTTTCTTCTACTCATTCTTCTTCTTCTCCTTCTTCTTCTCCCCTTTCTTCTACTTCTTCTTCTTCTCCTTCTTCTCCTCCTTCTCCTTCTACTTCTTCTCCTTCTTCTTCTCCTTCTTCTCCTTCTTCTTCTTCTTCTTCTTGTTCTTCCTCCTCTTCTACTTCTACCTGTTCTTTTTCTTCTTTCTCTTCTTCTTCTTCTTCCTCTTCTTCTTCTTGTTCCTCTTCTTCTTCTTCTTCTTATCCATCTTATTTTTCTTCTTCTTCTTCTTCCTGCTTCTCTTCTTCTTCTTCCTCTTCTTCTTCTTCTTCTTCTTCTTCTTCATCTTCTTGTTCCTCTTCTTCTTCTTCTTCTTCTTCTCTACTCCTCTTCTTCTTCTTCTTCTTCTTCTTCTTCTTCTTCTTCTTCTTCTCCTTCTTCTTCCTCCTCTTCTTCTTTTTCTTCTTCTCCTTCTTCCTCTGCTTCTTCTTCTTCTTCTTCTTCTCCTCCTCCTTCTTCTCGTTCTCCTTCTTCTCCTTCTTCTTATTCTTCTTCTTCTCCTCCTCCTTCTTCTCCTTCTTCTTTTAGTTCTTATTCTTCTTCCTCTTCTTCTTCTTCTTCTTCCTC
>JAIUJO010002866.1:10000-20000 GCA_023846275.1 Vanilla planifolia | reverse complement strand
TCTTCATTGTCTTCTTCTTCTTCTTCTTCTTCTTCGTCATCTTCTTCTTCTTCTTCTTCTTCCTCTTCTTTTTCTTCTTCTCTTCTTCCTCTTCTTCTTCTTCTTCATCATCTTCTACTTCTTCTTTTCTTCTTATTCTTTTTCTTCTTCTTCTTTCTCCTCTTCTTCCAATTCTCCCTCCTCCTCCTCTTCTTCTTCTACTTCTTCTTCTCCTCCTTCTTTTTCTTCTTCTTCTCCTTCTTTTTCTTCTTCTACTTCTTCTTCTTTTTGATATTCTTCTTTTTTTTCATCTTCTTCTTCTTCTTCTTCTTCTTCTTCTTTTTCCCCATCTTAATCTTCCTCTTCTTCCTCTTCATCTTCTTCTTCTACTACTTTGTCTTTTTATTCATTTCCTTCTTCTTCTTCTTCTTCTTCTTCTTTTTCCCCATCTTAATCTTCCTCTTCTTCCTCTTCATCTTCTTCTTCTACTACTTTGTCTTTTTATTCTTTTCCTTCTTCTTCTTCTTCTTCTTCTTCATCTGCTTCTTCTTCTTTCTCTTCTTCTTCTTCTTCTTCTTTTGCTTCTTCTTATTCTTCTTCTTCTTCTTTGCCTTCATCTTCTTCTTCTCCTTCTTCTTCTTCTTCTTCTACATCTTCTTCTGCTTCTTCTTCTACTTCTTATTCTTCATTATCTTTTTCTTCTTCATCATCATCATCTTATGCTTCTTCTTCTACTTCTTCACCTTCTTCTTCTTCTTCTTCTTCTTCTTCTTCTTCTTCTTCTTCTTCTTCTTCTTCTTTTTCTTCCTCTTCATCTTTGACTTCGTCTTTTTCTTCTACCTCTTCTTTGTCTTTGTATTCGTCTTCTTCTTCTTCCTCTTCTTCTTCATCATCATCATCTTCTTCTTCTTCATCATCTTCCTCTTCTTCCTCCTCTTTTTCTTCCTCTTCTTCCTCTTCTTCGTCTTCTTCTTCTTCTTCTTCCTCTTCTTCTTCTTTTTCTTCTTCTTCTTCTTCATCTACTTCTTCATCTTGTTCTTTTTCTCCTTCTTCTTCTTCTTCCATATCTTCTATTTCTTCTGCTTCTTCTTAAACTACTTTTTCATCTTCTTCTTCTTCTTCTTCTTCACCTTCTTCTTCTCCTTCTCTGACTTTTACAACTACTACTACTACTTCTTCTTCTTCTTCTTGTTCTTCTACTTCTTCTTCTCCTTCTTCTTCTCCTTCTTCTTCTTCATCATCTTCTTCATCTTCTTCAACTTCTTCCACTCCTTCTTCTTCTTCTTCTTCTACTTCTACTTCAACTTCTTCTTTTTCTTATTTTTGTTCATCTTCTTCTTCCACTTCTTCTTCTTTTACTTCTTCATCATCTTCTTCTTCATCTTCTTCTTCTTCTACTCCTTCTTCTTCTTCTTCTTCTTCTTCTTCTTCTACTTCTTCTTCTTCTTCTTCTTCTTCTTCTTCTTTTTCTTCCACTTCTTCTGTTTATTCTTCTTCTTCATCTTCTACTTCTTCCTCTTCTTCTTCTTCTTCTTCTTCTTCTTCTTCTTCTTCTTCTTCTTCTTCTTCTTTATTCTTCTTCTTCTTCTTCTCCTTGCTCTTCTTCTTCTTTTTTTTCTTCTTCTTCTTCTAGTTCTTCTACTTCTTCTTATTCTTCTTAACATTTATCTTCCTCTTGTTCTTCTTCTTCCCCTTTTACATTTTCTTCTCCTTCTTTTGCTTCTTCTTCTTAATCATAATCTTCTTGTTCTTGTTCTTCTTCTTCTTCTTATTCTTGTATTTCATCTCCTTCTTGTTCTTCTTGTTCTTGTTCTTCTTGTTCTCCTTCTTCCCCTTCTTCGTCCTCTTCTTCTTCTTTTTTGTCTTTGCCTTCTTCCACGTTTTCTTCTCCTTCTTCTTCTTCTTCTTCTTCTTCTTCTTTTTCTTCTTCTTTGTCCTGTTTTTCTTTACCTTTCTCTACTTTTTTTTCTTTTTCTTGTTCTTATTCTTCTTCTTCGTTTTCCTCTTCTTCTTCCTCGTTTTCTTCGTCTTCTTCTTTTCTTCTTCTTCCTCTTCTTCCTCTTCTTCCTCTTCTTCCTCTTCTTCTTCTCCTTCTTCTTCCTCGCCTTCCTCTTCTTCTTCTACTTCTTCTTCTTCTTCTTCTTCTTCTCCTTCCTCTTCTTCTTCTTTCATTTCTTCTTCTTCTTCTCCTTCTCCTCTTCTTCTTCTTCTTCTTCTTGTTCTTCTTCTTCTTTTTCATCTTCTTCTTCTTCATCATCTTCTTCTTTTTCTTCTTCTTCTTCGTCTTCTTCTTCTTCTTCTTCTTCTTGTTCTTCTACTACTAGTACTTCTACTACTATTACTACTACTACTTCTTCTTCTTCTTCTTCTTCTTTTTTCCTCCTATTCTTCTCCATCTTCTTCTTCATCTTATTATTCTTCTTCTCCTACTTCTTCTTCTTCTTCAACTAATTCTTCTTCTTCTTCCTCTTCTTCTTCTTCTTCTTCTTCCACCCTTCTAATCCTTTTACTTCTACCTACTCTTCTTCCTATTCTTCTTCTTTATCTTTTTCTTCTTCTTCTTCTTCATCATCATCTTCTTTGTCTTCATCCTCTTCTTCTTCTACTTAGTCTTCAACTACTTCTTCTATTAGTATTACTACTACTACTAGTTCCTCTTCTTCTTCTTCTTCTTCTTCTTTATTTTCTTTTTTTATATCCTAATTTTCTTCTTCTTCTTCTTCTTTTTCTTCTTCTTCTTCTTCCACTTCTTTTTCTTCTTCTTCTTCTCCGTCTTTGTCTTCTTCTTCTTCTTTTTCTTTGTCTTCTTCTTCTTCTTTTTCTTGTTCTTCTTATTCTTCTTCTTCTACTTCCCTTTCTTCTTCATCATCCTCTTCTTCTTCGTCTTCTTCTTCTTCTTCTTGTCATTCTTCTTCTTCTTCTTCAACTTCTTCTTCTTCTTCTTCTTTCTTTTGTTCTTCCTCTTCTTTCTCTTCTTCTTCTTCTTCTTCTTCTTCTTCTTCTCCTCATTCTTCTTCTTCTTGTTCTTCTTCTTCTCCTTCTTCTTCTTCTTCTTCTTCTTTTTATTCTTCTTCTTCTTCTTCTTCTTCTTCCTTTTATTATTCCTCTTCTTGCTCTTCTTCATCTTCTTCTACTTTTCTTCTTCTTCTTCTTCTTCTTCCTCTTCTTGTTCTTGTGCTTCTTCTTCTTCTTATTTTTTTGCTACATGTTCTTGATCTTCTTCTTCTTCTTCTTCTTCTTCTTCTTCCTATTTTTCTTCTTCATTTCTTCTTCTTCGTCATCTTCTTCTGAGAAAGCAATGTTTGCAAGGCTTTCTTCAAACTTTTTTCCCTTGTAAGTTGCTGGGAATAATTTTGTTTTAAAGTTAAATAACTTTATTCCATTTGAGTAAACTAATAGTTGGTAGATCTCCAATCAGTACTTTGTATGGCTTTGAAACAACCATTGGTCTTATCAAAAAATTCTGGATCGACCATTGGTAGATCCCAATTATATCATTCCTTTGTTACTATGGCCACAAAGGCTTTTCCTTTTCTACTGTTCCTGTTGGACCTTTTTTTACCAAGAGCTCAATCTTTTGGACTTGTACCATTGCTAAAATTTTTTCTTTTATTTGCGAGCATATTGGGCTTTAGAGTATGACTTGTCCTTGTGGGTTGTTGTAGTAAAAGCTTTAGCATGTTGAGCTTTAGAGAATTCGATCAATTGGGCCTTAACAAAGGATTCAACTTGTTAGGTTTGCAAAGAGGTTTTTGCCATGTGGGCATGTGTCTTTTTTGGTAGAATCTCTGTAAATTCTCCTGATCTTCTCTTCTTTTTGATGAAATGTTTAAGTAGTTGTAGTTCTTCCTCATTCATGGCCTAATAAAAAGATCAGTAATAGTGTTAGTAAAATCGGGAATATACTTAACAGTATAAGTAAAAATTTTAAGGTATAATGCAAGGCGTATGCATCTTAAATTTTCGTTAGGATTATTTATTTTTTATTCTATAAAACTGGTTATAGTTTTATTGTCAGTTTCGATTATAAATACTTTATGGAGTAAATAAATTTTTAAACTTTTAATAGCTAATTTGATAGCTAGTAATTCTTTATCATAGGTGCCATATTTACCATGGGTTTTTGTAAATTTACCCAAAGTGTATGCTACTATTTCATTTGTATTTGCAATAAAGACACTAGGCCAAAAAAAGTTAGAGGCATTAGTTTGCAAAGTTATTTTATATTCTTCATTGAGAAAATAAAAAATTTGTTTTGTTGTAACAAATTCTTTTATTTGCCATATTTCTCTTTGTTCGTCTTTTATCAAAGAGATTGGTATTTTTTCTATATTCCAACAAAGAGGTTGTTCGCAAGTTGTTATTTTGTATTTAGCCTATTTTTTGGATAATTTATTTTTTAATAATTTTATTTTAGACAAAGTTTTGGTACAAACTTTCGTTCATAATTTAAGAGTCTTAACAAGCTCTGTAGTTATTTTAGATTAGTAAAAGTCTCAGAGAAGTCTTTTACTTTTCTTTATATATGTTCTTATAGTTGTATTTGTCTATTTTTGTTTGTTTTCCTAAAAAATTGATTTCTATTTTAAAAAGTTCGATTTTTTTGGACTTAATACAATGCATTTATTGAGCATAATTTTAATGATATATGAAAGATGTTTTCTTTGTTCTTCCTCTATTTGAGAAAAAAAAACAAGAATATCATTTATGTAGACTACATAAAAAAATATCCCAAAATAGAATTCATCCCTTTTTGGAATATTTGTGGAGCATTTTTTAATCCAAAAAGCATGACTAACCATTCAAAATTTCCTTATGGATAGCTAATGGTTGTTAGTTCTATGGAAGTTTGATTAGCAAATTTAATTTGCCAAAATCTAGATTTGGCATCAAATTTATTATAATATTTTACACCTTGTATTTGTTTTATCAGGTGCTCGGCAGTTGGTATAATGTAACCATCAAATATAGTGCAAGAGTTTAGCTTGCAGTAATTGATAACCATTCTGGCTTTTCACGTTTTATTTCTGCATGATTTTGTACTATAAAAGCCAGAGAGGAACGAGAGCTATGGCTCTTTTGAATTAGTTTGAGATGTAATAGTTCTTATATTTGACTATTAAATTCTTGTTTGTTTATAGGAGATACCATGATGGTAATGACACATATATTGGTAATTTGATATTGTTCTAAAAGTTCTATTGAACAATATTTAGGAGATTTGTCAAACCATTTAAACGTGTCATTTAAAGGTTTAAAGAGCTTATTCACAGTTTCCTCAAATGGAATAGTAGTTGGAATATTATAAGTATAACTATTACAGATAGGAGGTATAAGTTGTCGAACATGGTCAACAAGGCATGTTGGTAAGGGGAATTATCACCACATTGCGCTGTATGATAAAACTCAGGGTTATGGATATTAGGTAGAGATATCAAAAGATTGGTGACTTTATGGATTACAAGAACTTGTTCACCCATAAAATCTGTTAGAAGTGTTTTGGTTTCTAAAGGAAGCCAACACTACTTTGGGATAAAGACTTGCTGAAGCAGACTAGCTTCAACACTAGTATCCAACAAACCATGTACTATTATATCTTCATATTTTGGAAGATGGATAGGTAATGGTAAATAGATATAGTGCTGGCTCTCTTTTTTAAGTCCATTATGATGGTGTTATGGGATTTTTAAGTAATTGAGCATTATTGTCCAGAAGTCCTAAAGTACGACCTTCGACTCGATTGTTCATATGGAAGCTTGGGTGGCTTGCCATAAGAGAATGCGTCGATGATTCACCTTCCTTATAGTGTCTAGGAAGATTAATAGAAGAAGATGAGTTTCAATTTGATTTTTTGTAATTGTAGAATTTATATTTCCAAAGGAAATAAAATATTCTACAGGTAATTGTATCTTAGCTTTTAGTGTTTTAACAAATAGTCATATGTTATTATCTTAACGTAAATGTCATATATCTACTATTCATGGTTGTATTGTTTTACCAATACTAATGTCAAATAACTTGACAAAGTTTTTGAGAGTGATGGATCTAAATGTAGATGTATCATTTAGATCCATACAATGTTCCCATTGTATACCTAGAATTTTTGATCCAGGTAACCTTTAAGGCTAATGAATAATGTATAAGTCTTTTCGATATTTTGGTTGTAAAGACTTATACAGAAATCAAGATGTATCTTAATCCCAAATAGTCTGTTTGCAAGATTAGATTTAGTGCCTCCAATAATGCTACTAAGAGGGTTGTTAATGATTTGTTCGTCCATTCAAACGATCATTATGGGTGTACCTATTCTACTTCTAAACAAAGCAATTATTTTTTATTGAATCGTACCTACATATATGTATTTCATTTTTGGTTATTTTTTCTTTAATTTTTCAAACTTTTTTCTTATGGAGGTTGATGGATGTTAAATCATCTCCTTTTACTTCTACCTTTCCTTGCATTCGCTCAAAAATGTATGTGTTTATTTAGAAAGTGAGATTTAAAAGATGGAGCTTAAATCACATTTTTCTCTCCATGAGGAATAGCCTATTTTAATACATTTAAGTCTTCATCTGTTATTTCAAATTATTTTCCTACTTTATCGCGTAGTTCAGTTGTATTTACTTCTTCTGAAGTAATTGTGTTCATATTTACTTGGAATTCTTTGCAATTTTCAAAGCTCTCAATTATTTCTAATTTAGGTGTAAGTATGGGGAAATCTTCATATTTATGGATGACTAATAATTCAATTGGAACATTAGGTCTAATTAAATAATCCTAATATTCTAGACTGGTATTTTTAATTAAGATAATTTGGGCTTGATATGTCATGGGTTCTATTAACCCATAAGTAATGAATATATTTCCTTTGGAATGATTTGGTATATTATGTAGTATACCATAATATCGAAATGGTACTAGGATTATCAAATCTAATATTACTTTAGTAGTTTTGTAACATTCCTATGTAAATAATATATCCTGGAGAGGATACTATTTCCTTGGTAGGAAATTTCAAAGAAGGTAATAATGGAATAATTTTCATTAATGTAAGAGTTTATTTATTGTAATCATGTTGATTTTATGATTTTCAAAATCTTTGGTTTCAAAATCTAAATGTTCTTCAGATTTAGAATTGGATTCTAACTCTATAGATTCATAATAAGAAGTAATTTAATAGATAGAGTTCATGTCATCAAAATTTTTTTCAATTGTTCCAATATTAATAGAATAATCATCAATATTAGAGATGTCTATACTTTTAATATTCATAGAACATTCATTTGCATAATGTCCTTTATTACACTTAAAACATCGAAAATGTTTTTAGCCTTTTTTTTGTTATATTTTTTAACAAATTTCTTTTTGATGAAATGTTGTTCTTTCCTAAACTCAGGTTTCCACCATTATTTAGTAAGTTTGTATCTTTGTTTCTTTCTTTTTAAGAAAGAATACAATTGTATCCACAAATTATATGTAGGAGGACATCCATAAATATAATTTCTATCTTCAGAGAATTTTGAGCTACAATTGTAGCCCACCTTGACTCTTTGAGATTTTTGCTCATTTCTTTTGGAATAAAAGTGATTTCACAAATTTGTTCTATTGTTTTGTGCAAGGTCTTCTAAGCATACCAGTATTATGTTTATTTAATAATCTAGTATTAGTGGACAAAAGATTGTTATATTTTTGTGATATTACATTATTCTAAGGAAAAGCGATTTTCGAAAAAAATCCTTGAATCCAAAATTCTTATTGTTGAGTACCACCTAAATAACATATAGACCTATGTATGCAGTGACAAATTCATCTATCAAACATATTTCACATAACTTCATTTTGTGAAGTCTTTTTTCATAATTCTTTTGTTCACATTAGTCTAAACTGGTAAAGCCAGCGACTAATGTTTTTTAAAAGGCATTCTATAGCCTTTTGTTTATCATCAGACACTAAGATTTTGACAAATTTTGTTCTTTTGCATGATGTCCTTTTTTATTACACTTAAAAAAACGAAAATATTTTTTGCCTTTATTTTTGTTTTATTTTTTAACAAATTTCTTTTTGATGAAATGTTGTTCTTTCCTAAACTCAGGTTTCCACCATTATTTAATGATTTTATATCTTTGTTTCTTTCTTTTTAAGAAAGAATACAATGGTCTCTACAAATTATATATAGGAGCACATCCTTAAATATAATTTTTATCTTCAGAGAATTTTGAGCAACAATTGTAGCCCATTCTTGACTCTGAGATTTTTGCTCATTTCTTTCTGAGCAAAAGTGTTTTCACAAATTTGTTCTATTGTTTTTGTGCAAGCTATCCTAAGCATACCAGTATTATGTTTATTTAATAAACTAGTATTAGTGGACAAAAGATTGTTATATTTTTGTGATATAACATTATTCTAAGGAAAAGGGATTTTTGAAAAAATTCCTTGAATCCAAAATTCTTATTGTTGAGTATCACCTAAATAATATATTAGTCCTATGTATGCAGTCACAAATTCCTCTATAAAACATATTTCACATAACTTCATTTTGTGAAGTCTTTTTTCATAATTCTTTTGTTCACCATAGTCTAAACTGGTAGAGTCAGTGACTAATGTTTTTACAAGGCATTCTATAGCCTTTTATTTATCATCAATCATTAAGATTTTGACAAGAAGATGAAGAAGAAGAAGAAGAATAAGAAGAAGAAAAAGAAGTAGAAGATAATGATGATCATGATGATAAAGAAGAAGAAGAAGAAAAAGAATAAGTTAAAGATGAAGTTGAAGAAGAAAAAGATTAAGTTAAAGATGAAGTTGAAGAAGAGGAAGAAGAAGAAGTAGCAGATGAAGAAGTAGTAGAAGAAGAAGAAGAAAAGGAAGAAGGAAAATAAGAAGAGGAAGAGGAGAAAGAAGAAGAACAAGAAGAAAGAGAAGAAGAAGGAGTAGAAGAATAAGAAAAAGAAGAAGAACAAGAAGAAGAAGGAGAAGAAGAAGATAGAGAAGATAAAGAAGATATAGAACATAAAGAAGAAGAAGAAGAAGAAGCATAAGAAGAAGAAGAAAGTGGAGGAGGAGGAGGGGAAGAAGAAGATGATGATGAATAAGAAGAAGAAGAAGAAGAAGAATTGGAAGAAGAAGAATAAGAAGAATAAGAAAAGAAAAGAAGAGGAGGAAGAAGAAGTTAAAGAAGAAGATAAAGAAGAAGAAGAAGAAGCAGAAGAAGAAGAAGATTAATAAGAGGAAGAAGAAGGAGAAGAAGAAGAAGAAGAGGGTTAAGAAGAAGATAAAGAGGAAGAAGAGGAAGAAGTTGAAGAAAAAGAAGAAAAAGAAGAAGTGGAAGAAGAAGAGGAAGAAGAAGAGGAAGAAGAAGAAGTTGAAGAGGAAGAAGAGGGAGAAGAAGAAGAAGAAGAAGAACTTAAAGAAGAAATTGAAGAATAAGAAGAAGGAGAAGAAGAAAAACAACTAAAGGAATAGGAAGAAGAAGAAGAAGAAAAAAAAAAAGAAGACAAGGAAGAAGAAAAATAATAATAAGAAGAAGAAAAAATAGATGAAGAAGAACACAAAGATGAAGAACCTAAAGAATAAGAAGAAAAAGAAGAAGAAGAAGAAAAAAAGAAGAAGAAGACGAAGACGAAGAAAAAGAAGAAAAAGTAGAAGAAAGAGAAGAAGGAGAAGAAGAAGAAGGAGAAGATGAAAAAGAAGGAGAAGAAGATAGAGAAGATAAAGAAGATAAAGAAGAAGAAGGGAAGAAGAAGAAGAAGAAGAAGAAGAAGAAGGTGCAGGAGGAGGAGAAGAAGAAGAATATGATGATGAAAAAGAAGAAGAAGAAGAATTGGAGGAAGAAGAGGAAGAAGAAAAAGAAGAAGAGGAAGAATAAGAAAAAGAAAAAGAAGAGGAAGAAGAAGAAGAAGAAGAAGATGAAGAATAAGAAGAAGAAGAAGAAGAAGAAGAAGAGAAAGAAGAAGCAGATGATCATGAAGAAGAAGAAGAAGATGTAGAAGCTAATGAAGAAGAAGAAAAAGAAGAAGAAGAA
>JAIUJO010000590.1:130000-143251 GCA_023846275.1 Vanilla planifolia | reverse complement strand
GAAAAAGAAGAAGAAGAAGAAGAGAAATAGAAGGAATAAGAAGAAGTGGAGGAAGTAGAAGAAGAAGATGAAGAGGAAGATTCAGAAGAAGAGGAAGAAGAATAAGAAGAAGATGACGAAGATGAAAAAGAATGAGAAGTAGATGAAAAGAAAGAAGAATAAGAGGAAAAAGTAAATGAAGAAGAAGAGGAAGAGGAAGATGATGAACTAAAGGAGTCAAAAGAAGAAGAAGAATCATAAAAGGAAGAAGAAGGAGAAGAAAAAGAAGGAAAAGAAGAAGATAAAGGAGGAAAAGTGGAAGAAGAAGAAGAAGAAGAAGAAAAAGAAGAAAAAGAATAAGAAGAAGAGAAAGAAGAAGAAGAAGAAGAAGAAGAAGAAGAAGTAGTAGTAGAAGAAGAAGTAGAAGAATAAGAAGGAAAAAAGTAGTAGAAAAAAGTGGAAAGATAAAGAGGAAGAAGATGAGGAAGAGGAGAAAGAAGAAGAAGATGAGGAAGAAGAAGAAGAGCAAGTGGAGAAAGATGAATAAGAAAAGAGGAAGAAAAGGAAGAATAAAATGAAGAAGATGAAGAGGATGATGAAGAAGAAGAAGAGGAAGAGGAGCAAGAAGAAAAACAAGAAGAAGAAGAAGAAGAAGAAGAATAAGAATAACTAGAACAAGAAGAAGAGAAAGAATGTGGTGAGGAAGAAGATGGAAAAGAAGAGAAAGAAGAAGAGAAAGAAGAGGAAGTAGTGGAGGTAAAAGAAGAAGTGGAAAAAGAAGAAGATGAAGAAAAAAGAAGAAAAAGAAGAAAAAGAAGAGGAAGAAGAATGAAAAGAAGAAGTAGAAGAAGAAGAAGAAGAGGAAGAAGAAGAAGAAGAAGAAGTGGAAGAAGAAGAAGAGGAAGAAGTTGATGAGGAAGAAGAAAAGAAGGAGAAGAAAAAGTTCAAAAAGTGGAGGAAGAAGAAGAAGAAGTTCAAAAAGTGGAGGAAGAAGAAGAAGAAAACAAAGAAGCAGAAGAGGAAGATGAGTAACAAGTGGAAGTCAAAGAAGAAGAAGTAGAAAAGAAGAAGTAGAACAAGAAGAAGAAAAAGAAGAAAAAAAAGATGAAGAAGAACAAGAAGAAGAAGTAGAAGAAGTAAAGAAGAAGAAGAGGAGGAGAATGAAAAAGAAGAAGAAGAAAAAGAAGAAAGAGAAGAAGAAGAAAAAGAAGGAGAAGAAGATGAGGAAGAAGAAGAGTAGAAAGAAGAAGAGGAAGATAAAGAAGAAGGGAAAGAAGAAGAAGGAGAAGATGAAGAAGAGAAAGAGGAGGAAGAAGAAGAAGAAGAAGAAGAGGAAGATGTGGAAGTTGAGGAAGAAGAACTAGAAGAAGATGAGGAAGAACAGGAAGATGAAGAAGAAGTAGAGCAAGAAGAAGAAATGGAACAAGAAGAATTAAAGGAAGATGAGGAATAAGAGGAGGAGGAGGAAGAAGAAGAAGCACAAAAAGAGGAGGAAGAAGAAGAAGTACAAAAAGATGAGGAAGAAGAAGAAAAAGAAGGAAAAGAAGTAGAATAAGGTGAAGAAGCAGAAGAAGAAGAAGAAGAAGAAGAAGAGGAAGAAGAAGTAGAAGAAGAAGAACAACAAGAAGAAGAGAAAGAAGAAAAAGAAAAAGAAGAAGTAGATGAGCAAAAAGTTGAAGAAATAGGGGAGGAAGATAAGAAAGATGAGGAAGATGAGTAAGAAGAAGAAGAAGATGATGAGGAAGAATAATAAGTGAAAGAAGAAGAAGAAGAAGAAGACGACGATAAGGAATTGGAAAAAGAGGAAGAGGATGAAGAAAATGAATAGGAAAAAGAAGAAGTGGAAGGAGTAGAAGAAGAAGAACAAGAAGAAAAGGAAGGAGTACAATAGGAAATCGAAAGAGAAGAAGAAGACAAATAACAAGAAGAATAATAGGGTGAAGCAGAGAAGATGCAAAAGAAGAAAAAGTGGAACTTTTGGAGGAAAAAAAATGTACAAGAAGACGTAGAAGAAGAAGAAGAAAAGAAGAAAAAGAAGGGGATGGAGAACAAGAAGCAAAAGACAAAGAAGAAGAAGAAGAAGAAGAAGAAGAAGAAGAAGAAGAAGTAGAAGAATAAGACGAAGAGGAAGAAGAAGCAGAAGTAGAAGTAGAAGAAGAAGAAGAAGAAGAAGAAGAAGGAGTAGAAGAATAAGACGAAGAGGAAGAAGAAGTAGAAGTAGAAGTAGAAGAAGAAGAAGGAGAAGAAGAAGAAGGAGAAGAAGAAGAAGGAGAAGGGGACAAAGAAGAAGAAGATGATGTTGAGGAAAAGGGCGAAGAAGAAGAAGAAGAAGTACAAGAAGAAGAAGAAAAAGAAAAAGAAGGAGATAAAAGGAGGAGGAGGAGGAAGAGAAAGAAGAAGAAGAAGAAGAAGAAGAAAGAGAGAGAAAGAAGAATGAAGAGGTAAGAATGAAAATGGAAGAAGGAAGAAATAAGAAGAAAGTAAGAAGAAAGAAGGAAGAACAAGGAAGAAGAAAGAAATAAGAAGGATTATAGAAGAAGGAAGATGGAAGAAAGAAGAAAGAAGAAGAAGAAGAAGAAGATGAAGAAAAGGAAGAGGAAGAGGAAAAGGAAAAAGAAAAGGAAGAAGAAGACAAAGTGGAAGTGGAAGAAGAAGAAGAACACGAAGAAGAAGATAAAGAAGAAGAAGAAGAAGAAGAAGAAGAAGATAAAGAAGAAGAAGAAGATGAAGAAGAAGAAGAAGAAGAAGAAGAAAGAGGGAGAAAGAAGAATGAAGAAAGAAGAATGAAGAGGGAAGAAAGAAGATGGAAGAAGGAAGAAAGAAGAAGGAAGTAGGAAGAAAGAAGAAAGAAGGAAGAAGGGAGAAATAAGAACGGTTATAGAAGAAGGAAGATGGAAGAAAGAAGAAAGAAGAAGAAGACGAAGAAAAGGAAGGGGAAGTGAAAAAGGAAAAAGACGAGGAAGAAGAAGACAGAGTGGAAGTCGAAGAAGAAGAAGAGCAGGAAGAAGAAGACAAAGAAGAAGAAGAAGAAAAAGAAGAAGATAAAGATGAAGAAGAAGAAGAAAAAGAAGAAAGAGGGAGAAAGAAGAATGAAGGAAGAAGAAAGAAGAGGGAAGAAAGAAGATGGAAGAAGGAAGAAAGAAGAAGGAAGTAGGAAGAAAGAAGAAAGAAAAAAGAAGAAGGGAGAAATAAGAAGGATTATAGAAGAAGGAAGATGGAAGAAAGAAGAAAGAAGAAGAAGAAGAAGAAGAAGAAGAAGAAGAAGAAAAGGAAGAGGAAGAGAGAAAGGAAAATGAAGAGGAAGAAGAACACAAAGTGGAAATGGAAGAAGAAGAAAAACAGGAAGAAGAAGACAGAGAAGAAGAAGAAGAAAAAGAAGGAGATACTGAAGAAGAAGAAGAAGCACATTATGAAGAAGAAGCAGAGGAATCAGAAGAACAAGTAGAAGAATAAGAAGAAGAAGAAGAAGAAGAAAAAGAAGGAAGAGAAGAAGAAGAGAAGAAGGAGAAGTAAAAGACAAATAAGAATGATAATAATAATGATAATCATAATAATAATAATAATAATAATAATAATAATAATAATAATAATAATAATAGGAAATAGAAGAAGAAGAAGAAGAAGACGAAGATGTTGAAGACAATGAAGAAGAAGAAGATGAAGAAGGAGAAGAAGAAAAGAAGAAGAAGAAGATGATGATGATGATAATGATGAAGAAGAAGAATAAATAGTACTGCTATTAGTAGTAGTAAAAGAAGAAGAAGAAGAAGAAGAATAAGAAGAATAAGATGATGAAGAAGAAGAAGAAGAAAAAGAAAAAGAAGAAGAAGGCAAAGAGGAAGAAGAAGAAAAATAGGAAGGAAAGAATGAGGAAAAAGAAGAAGAAGAAGAAGTATGGAAGAAAAAAATGAAGAAGTAGAAGAAGAAGAAGAGGAGGAGGAGGTAGAAGAAAAGGAAGAACAAGACGAAGAAAAAGTAGAAGATGAAGAAGAAGAAGAAGAACATGAAGAATAGGAAGAAGAAGAAGAACAAGAAGGAAGGGAAGAAGTTGAAGAAGTAGAAGAAGAAGAGGACGAAGAACAAGAAGAAGGAGAATAGGAAGAAGAAAAAGAAGAGAAAGAGGAGGAAGGAGAAGAAGAAGAAGAGGAAGAAAAAGATGAAAAACAAGAGGAAGATAAGTTAGAAGTGCAAGAAGAATAGGAAGAAGATGAAGAAGAAGTAGTGGTTAAGAAGAAAAAGATAAAGAGAAAGAATAAGAAGATGATGAAGAAGGAGAAGAAGTGGAATAAGAAGAAGAGGAAGATGAGGAACAGGTGGTGGAGGATGAAGAAGAGGAAGTCCAAAAGAGAAGATGAAGATGAAGAAAAAGTAGTAAAGTTGTAGAAGAAGAAGAAGAAGAAGAAGAAAAAGAAGAAGAAGATGAAGAAGAAGAAAAAAAGATGAAGAAGAAGAAGAAGGAGAAGAAGAAGAAGTAAAAGAAGAAGAAGAAGAAAAAAAGTAGAAAAAGAAGAAAAAATAAGAAGAATTAGAAGACGAGGAAGATGATGAAAAAGAGATAGAAGATGAAGATGAGGATAAAGAAGTAGAGGAAGAGGAAGAGGAAGAAAAGGAAGAAGAAGAAGAAAAAAAGGAGAGGAAGAAGAAAAAGAAGAAGAAGAAGAAGAAGAAGAGGAAGAAGAGGAAAAAGAACAAGAAGAAGATGAGAAGGAAGATGAGGAATAAGAAGAAGAGGAAGTAGGGAAAGAAAAAGAAGAGGAAGAAAAGGAACAAGAAGTGTAAGCAGAAGATGAGGAAGATGAGGAATAGAAGGAGGAGGAGAAAGAAGAAGAAAAAGTTAAAAAAAAGAAGAGGAAAAAGAAAGAAAAGAAGAAGAAAAAGAAGTGGAGGAGGAGGAGGAAGAAGAAGATGATGATGATGAGCAAGATGATGATGAAGAGCAAGATGATGATGAAGAAAAAGAAGAAGAAGAAGAAGAAGATTAAGGAAGGAGGAAGAAGAATGAAGAAAGTAAAAATAAGAAGGAACAAAGAAGAAGATAGTAGGAAGCAAGAAGAAGGAAGAAGGAAGAAATAAGAAGGATGATAAAAGAAGGAAGATGGAAGAAGGAAGAAAGATGAAGAAGAAGAAGAAGAAGAAGAAGAAGAGGAAAAAGATGAAGAAAAGTAAGAGGAAGAGAAAGAGAAAGAAGAAGACAAAGTGGAAGTGGAAGAATAAGAAGAAGAAGAAGAAGAAGACGACGAAAAAGAAGAAGAAGATAATGAAGAAAAAGAAAAAGAAGCAAAAGAAGTAGTAGAAGAAGAAGAAGCAAAGGAATCAGAAGATGAATAAGAAGATAAGGAAAAAAAGTGGAAGAAGAAGAAGAAGAAAAAAAAAAGAAGTAGAGAAGAAGAAGAACAAGAAGAAAAAGCAGAGGAAGAGGAAACAGAAGAAGAAGAAGAAGACGAAGGAGAAGATGAAGAAGGGGAAGAAGAGAAGGAGTAGAAGAATAAGAAGAAAAAGAGGAAGAGAAAGCATAAGAGGATGAAAAAGAAGGAGAAGAAGAGGAATAAGAAGAAGTGGAAGATGAGGAACAGGAGGAGGAGGATGGAGAAGTAGTTAAAGAAAATGAAGAAGAAGAGGAAGAAGAAGAAGAAGAAGAAGAAAAGGAAGTTGAAGATGAAGAAGAAAAGATGAAGAAGACGAAGGAGAAGAAGAAGAAGAAGAAGAAGAAGAAGAAGAAGAGAAAGAAGAAGAAGAAGATGAAGAAGAAGAAGTAGTAGAAACAAGAAGAAGAAGAAGAAGACGAGGAAGATGTGGAAAAAGAGATAGAAGAAGAAGAAGATGATGAGGAAGAAGAAGAAGAGGAAGAGGAAGAACAACAACAAGAAAAAGAAGAAAAGGAAGAAGGAGAAGAAGTGGTAAAAGAAGAAGAAGAAGAAGAAGAAGAGGAAGGAAAAGAACAATAAGAGGAAGAAAAAGAAGAAGAGGAAGATGAGGAATAGGAGAAGGAAGAAGAAGAAGTTGAAAAAAAGAAGAGGAAAAAGTAAGGAAAGAAGAGGAAAAAGAAGAAGTAGAAGAAGAAGAGGAAGAAACAGAACAAGAAGAAGAATACAAAGAGAAAGTAGAAGAACAAGAGGAAGAAGGAGATGAAGAAGAAGACGAAGAAGGAGAAGACAAAGAAAAAGTGGAAGAAGGAGAAGAAGAAGAAGAAGTAGAAGAAGAAAAAGAGGAAGAAGAGAAGAAGAGGAAGAAGAGAAGAAGAAGAAGAATAGATGACAAAAAAGAAGAAGAAGAAGAAGAGGAAAAAGATGAGGAAGAAGAAGAAGAAGAAGAAGAAGAGGAAAAAGATGAGGAAGAAGAAGAAGAAGAAGAAGAAGAAAAAGAAGAAGTAGATGAAGAGGGGGAAGAAGAGGAGGAAAATGAAGAAGAAGACGAAAAAGAAGTAGCAAAAGAAGGATAAGAAGCAGAAGTAGAAGAAGAAAAAGAAGAAAAAGAAGAAGATGAAGTAGAAGAGGAAGAATAATAAGACATTGATGATGATGAAGACGAAGAAGAAGAAAAAGAAGAAGAAGAAGAACAAAAAGAAGATGAGGAAGACGAAGTTGAGGAAAAAGAAGATGAAGAAGATAAGGAACAAGAAAAAGAAGTAGTAGAAGAAGAAGAAGAAAAAGGTGAAGAAGAAGAAGAAGAAGAGTATGAAGAAGAAGAAGAAGAAGATGAAGAAATATATGAAGAAGAAGAAAAAGAAGAAGAAGAAGCGGAAAAAGAGGAAGAAGAAGGGGAAGAAGAAGAAGAAGAAGAAGAAGAAGAAGAAGAAGAAGAAGAAGAATTGGAGGAAGAAGAAGAAGAAGAATATGAAGTAGTAGAAGAAGAAGAAGAAGGAAGAAGAAGAAAGAAGGAAGAAGAAAGAAGACGGATGAAAGATGATGGAAGAAGTAGGAATATAGAAGGAAGGAGGAAAGAATAAGGAAGAAGGAAGAAATAAGATGGGCAAAGGAAAAATGATGGTTGAACAAGGAAGTTGATGTAGAAGAAGAGGACGAAGAATAGGAAGATGTCGACGAAGAGTAAGAGGAAGAAGAAGGCAAAGAGGAATTGGAAGCAGAAGAAGAGGAGGAGGAGGAGGAAGAAGAAGAAGAAGAGATGAAAAAGAAGTAGAAGACAAAGAAGAAGAAGAAGAAGAAGAAGAAGAAGAAGAAGAGAAAGAAGAATAAGAAGAAAAAGAAGAGAAAATAAAAGGTGATGATGAAGAAGAAGAAGAAAAGAAGAAGATGAAGTAGATGAGGGCAGGGAAGAAGAGAAGAAGAAGAAAAACTAGTAGTTGGAAGAAGAAGAAGAAAAAGAAGAAGAGGAAGAAGTAGAACATGAAGAGGAAGAACAAGATGAGGAAAAAGAAGAAGAAGAAGAAGAAGAGAAACTAGAATAAGAAGAAGAAGAAGAAGAAGAGGAGGAGGAGGAGAAGGAGGAGGAGGAGGGGGAGGAGGAAGAAGAAGAAGAAGAAGAAGAAGAGGAGGAGGAAGAGGAAAAATAGGAAGGAGAAGAAGAAGAAGAAGAACAAGAACAAGAACAAGAAGAAAGGGAAGAAGAAGGAAAAGAAGAAGAAGAATGTGAAAAAGAAGAACAAGAAGAAGAAGAAGAAGAGAATGGGTAGGAAGTTAATGAAGAAAAGCAACAAGAAAAAGAAGGAAATAAGAAAGAAGTAGAAGAATAAGAAAAAGCAAAGGAAGAGAAAGAAGAAGAAGACAAAGAAGAAGGAGAAGAAGAGGAAGATGAGAAAGATGAGCAATATGAGGACGATAAAGAAGAGGAAGTGGAAAAAGAATATTAAGAAGAAGAAATCAAGTAGGAGAAACACAAGAAGAAGAAGAAGAAGAAACACAACAAGAGGATAAAGTAGAAGGGAAAGAAGATGAAACACAAGAAGAAGATAAAGAAGAAGAAGAGGGAGGAGAAGATGAAAAAGAGTAAGAAGAAGTTGAAGAAGAAGAAGAAAAAAGAAGTATAAAGAAGAAGAAGAAATGAAGATGATGTGGAAGAAAATAAAGAGGAAGAGGAAGAATAAGAAGAAGAAGAAAAGGAAGGAGAGGATGAAGAAAATGAGGAGGAAGAAGAAGAGGAATAAGAAGAAGAAGAAGAGAAAGAAAAAGAAGAATATGAAGAAGAAGAAGGAAAGGAAGATGAAGAAGAAGGGGAAGAACAAAAAGAAGAAGAAGTTGGAGAAGGAGAAGAAGAAGAAGAAAAGAAAGGGGAGAAAGAAGAAGAACAAGAGGAAGAAGACGAAGAAGAAGAAGACGAAGATGAGGAAGAAGAGGAAGAAAAACAAGAAGTTGAGGAAAAAGAAGAAGAAGAAGAGGAGCAAGAAGAAGAAGTGTTAGAAGAAGAAGAAGATAAGGAAAAAGAGGAGGAAGAAGAAAATGAATAAAAAGAAGAAGAAAAAGAAGAAAAAGAAGGAAAAGAAGAAGAAGAACAGGAAGAATTGAAAGAAGAACAAGCAATAAAAGATGGAGAGGAAGAAGAACAAGAATAAGAAGACGAGAAAGAAAAGGAAGTTGAGGAAGAAGAAGCAGAAGTTGTTGAGGTAGAAGAACAACTGGAAGAGCATGATTAATAAGAAGAGGAAGACGAAGAAGAAGAAGTTGAAGAAGAAGAAGAAGAACAAGAAGAAGAGGAAGAAGAGGATAAAGAAGAGGAAGAAGAAGGAGAGGAAGAAGAGGAAGATGAAGGAGAAGAAGAAGAAGAAGATGAACTAGAGGAGGAAAAAGGAGAAGTAGTAGAAGAGGAAGAACAAGAGGAAGAAAAAGAAGAAAAAGAGGAGGAATGAGAAAAGAATTAGAAGTAGAAGAAGAAGAAGAAGAAGAAGAAGAAGAAGAAGAAGAAGAAGAAGAAGAGGAAGAAGAAGAAGAAGAAGAAGATGATGATAAAGAAGAAGGAGATGAGAAGAAGAAGAAGATGGAGAAGAAGAAAAGCTGAAGAAGAAGAAAAGTAAGAAGAATAGGGAGAAGATGAAGAAGAAGGAAAAGAGAAAGAAGAGGAAGAAGAAGCAGAAGAACAAGAAGAAAAAGAGGAAGAGGAAGAAGAAGAAGAAGAGGAGGAACAAGAAGAAGAAGAATAAGAAAAAAAAGAAAAGCAAGAAGGAGAAGAGGAAGAAGAAAGAATAAAAAGGGTGAAGAAGAGAAAGAAGAGAAACTAGAGGAGGAAGAATAAGAAGAAGTAGAAAAAGAGGAAGAAGAAGAAAAAGATGAAAAAAGGGAGAAAGAAGAACAGGAAGAAGAAGTAGAAGATGAAGAAGAAGATGACGACAAGGAAGAAGAAGAAGAACTAGAAGAAGAAGAAGAGGAAGAAATTTAAGAACATGAAGAAGAAGAAGAAGATGAAGAAGAAGGGGAAGAAGAAGAAGAAGAAGGCGATGAAGGGGAACAAGAGAAAGAGGAAGAAAAGAAACAAGAGGAAGTCGAAGAAGAAGAAGTTGAAATAGAAGAAAAAGAAGGACAAGAACAAAAGGAAGAAGTAGAAGAAATCAGAGAAGAAGAAGAAGAAGAGGTAGGAGAATAAAAAGAAGAAGAAGAAAAAGAAAAACAAGAAGGAGAAGAGGAAGAGGAAGAAGAAGAAGAATAAGAAGAGGAAGAAGAAGAGGAAGAAGATAAAGAAGAAGAAGAAGAAGAAGAAGAAGAAGAAGAAGAAGAAGAAGAGAAAGGGGAGGAAGAAGAAGAACATGATGATGAAGAAGAAGAAGAGAAGAAGAAGAAGAAGATGTAGTTTAGGAAGATAAGAAAGAAGAACAAGAACGAGATGAAAACAAAGAAGAAAAAGCAGAAGAAGAAGAAGAGCAAGAAGAAGAAGAAGATGATGAAGAAGAAGAAGAAGAAGATAAGGAACAAAAGGAGCAAGAAGAAGAAGAAGAAGATGAAGAAGAAGAAAAAGAAGGTAAAGAACAAGAAGAAAAAGAAGATGGGGAAGAAGAAGAAGAAGGTGAAAAAGACGAAAAAGAAGAAGAAGAAGAAGAAGAAGAGAAAGAAGAAGAAGATAAACATGACGAAGAGCAAGAAGATCATGAATAAGAAGACAAGCAAGATGAGGAAGAAGTGGAAGAAGATGAACAAGGGAAAGAGGATGATGGAGAGGAAAAAGAACAAGTGGAATAAGAAGAGGACAATGAAGAAGAAGAAGAAGTGGGGTGAAGAAGAGGAAGAGGAAGAAGAGGAGGAAGAGGAAGAAGAAGAGGAAGTAGAAGAAGAAGAAGAAGAAGGAGAAGAAGAAGAAAAAGAAGAAGGGGAAGAAGAACTAGAGGAGGAAAAAGAAATAGAAGAAGTTGAAGAAGAAGAAGACAAAGAAGAAGAAGAAGAAGAAAAATAAGAAAAAAGATAAAAAAGAAGAAAAGGTAGAAGAAGAAGAAGAATGAGGAAAAGAGTTAAAGGAAGAAGAAGAAGAAGATGATGATGATGAAGAAGAAGATGAAGAAGAGGAGGAAGAAGAAGAAGAAGAAGAAGAAGAAGAGGAAGAACAAAAAGAGGAAAAACAAGAACAATAAGAAGAAGAAGTAGAAAAAAAAGATGATGAAGAAGAGGAAGAAAAAATAGAAGAAGAAAGAAAGAAGAATAATGAGAATAAGAAGTAGAGGCAGAATAATAATAATAAGAAGAAGAAGAATAAGAAGAGGATGAAGAGAAAGAAGAAGAAGTAGTAGAACTAGAAGAAGAAGATGAAGAAGAAGAAGTGAAAGAAAATGAAGAGAAAGAAGAAGAAGAAGAAGAAGAAGTGGAACAAGTAGAGGATGAAGTACAAGAAGAAGAAGGAAAAGATAATGAAGAAGAAGAAGTAGAAGATGAGGAAGAAGGGAAAGAAACAGGAGGAAAAATAAGTAGAAGATGAAGAAGAAGGTGAAGAAGAAGTACAAGAAGAAGTAAAGGAAGAAGAAGAAGAACAAGAAGAAGAAGAATAAGAGGAAGAAGAAGAAGAAGCATAAGAAGAAGAAGAAGAGTAGTAGTAGAAGAAGAAGAAGAAGAAGAAAAGGAAGAAGAAGAAGAAGAAGAAGAAGAAGAAGAAAAAGACGTAGAACAAGAAGAAGAAGAAAAATAAGATGAGGAAGATGAAGATGAAGAAGAAGAAGAAGAAGAAGAAGTTAAAGAAGAAGTAGTAGTGGAAGTAGAGGAAGTAGAAGAAGAAGTAGACGAGGAGGAGGAAGAAGAAGAAGAACAAATAAAGAAGAAGAAGATGAAGAACAAGAAGAGGAAGTAGAAGTGAAAGAAGAAGAAGAAGAAGAAAAAGAAGAAGAAGAAGAAAAGAATAAGAAGAAGTAGTAGAAGAAGTAGAAGAATAAGAAGAAGAAGAATTAGTAATAGTAGTAATAGTAGAAGAAGAAGAAGAAGAAGAAGAAGCAAAAGATGAAGAAGAAGGAGAAGAAAAAGAAGAAGAAGAATATGAAGAAGAAGAGGAAGAAGAAAAAGAAGAAGATAAAGAAGAAGTGAAAAAAAGAAATAGAAGTAAAGAAGAATGAGAAGGGGAAGAAGAAGAAGTAGACGATGTGAAAGAAGATGGATAAGAAGAGCTCGATGATGAAAAAGAAGCAGAAGTAGAAGAAGAAGAGGAAGAGGAAGAAGAAGAAGAAGAGGAAGAAGAAGACAAAGTCGAAGTTGAAGAATAAGAAGAACATAAAGAAGAAGATGAAGAAAAAGAAGTACAAGATGAAGCAAAAGAAGAATAAGAAGAAGAAGAAGAAGAAGATGTAGATAAAGAAGAAGAAGAAGATGGAGTAGAAGAAGTAAAAGAAAAAGAAGTAGAGGAGTTGGAAGAAGAATAAGAAGCTACGAAAAAAGAAGTGGAAGAAGAACAATAAGAAGAAGAAGAAGAAGAAGAAGAAGAAGAAAAGAAAGAGGAGAAGCAGAACTCAAAGAAGGAGAAGCAGAAGAAGAAGAAGAAGAAAATGAAACAGAAGAAGAAAAAGAAGAAGAAGATGAGGAAGAAGATGACGAAGAAGGGGAAGAAGAAAAGATGAAGAAGAAGAAGAACAAGAACAAGAAGAAGAAGTAGAAGAAGTAGAAGAAGAAGTCTTAGTAGCAGTAGTTGTAGTAGAAGAAGATGAAGACCAGGATGAAGAAGAAGAAGAAGAAGATAAAGAAGAAGAAGAAAATGAAGAAGAAGAAGAAGATGATGAAGAAGAGGAAGAGGAAGAAGAGGCGGAAGAAGAAGACGAAGAGAAGAAGAAGAATAAGAGGAAGAGGAGGAAGAATAGGTAGGATAAAAAGAACAAGAAGAAGCAAAAGAAGATGTAAAAGAAGAAGAAGAAAAAGAAGAAGAAGAGAAAGAACAAGAAGAAGGAGAAGAAAAAGAAGAAGAAGGAGAAGAAGAAGAAGAAGAAGAAGAAGAAGAAGAGGAGAAAGGGGAGGAAGAAGAAGAAGAAGAAAAGAAGAAGAAGAAGATCAAATAGAAGAGGAAGATAAGGAAGAAGAGGGAGAATAATCAGAAGAAGATAACGATGAAGTAGAAGTATAAGAAGTAGTTGAGGAAGTCAAAGGAGACGAAGAAGAAGGAGAAGAAGAAGTAGAAGAAAAGGAAGAAGATGAAGAGGAAGATGAGGAACCAGAGGACGGAGAAGAAGAAGTATAAGTACAAGAAGAAGAAGAAGAAGAATAAGAAGAAAAAGAATGAAAAGAAGAAGAAGATAAAGAAGAAGAAGTAAATGAAGTAGAAGAAGATGATGAAGTAGAAGAAGAAGTAGAAGAAGATGACGAGGAAGAAGAAGAAGAAGAAAGAGATGATGAAAAGAATAAGAAGAAGAAGTAGAAGAAAAAGTCGAAGATGAAGAAGAAGAAGAAGAGGATGAGGCAGAAGAAGAACAAGAAGAAGAAGAAGAAGAAGAAGCAGATGTTGAAGAGGAAGAAGAAGAAGTAGAACAAGTAAAGAGGAGGAAGAAGAAGAAGTGAAAGAAGAAGAAGCAGAAGAAGAAGAAGAAGAAGAAGAAGAAGAAGATGAAGGTGAAGAAGAAAAACTAGAAGAAGAAGAAGAAGAGAAAGAAGAAGAAGAAAAAGAAGAAGAATAAGAAAAAGACGAACAAGAAGAAGAACAAGAGGAAGGAGAAGAAAAGTATGGCAAAGAATTGGAACAAGAAGGAGAAGTGGAAGAAGAAGAAGAAGAAAGGGAAGAAGGAGAAAATGAGAAGGAAGAAGAAGAAGATGAAGAAGTAGGAGAAAAAGAGGATGATTAATAAGAAGAAGGGGAAGAAGAAGAAAAGGAAGAAGAAGAGAAAGATGAGGAATAAGTTAAAGAAGAATATGAAGAAGATGAGGAAGAATAAGA
>JAIUJO010000590.1:117500-125000 GCA_023846275.1 Vanilla planifolia | reverse complement strand
TAATCCATAATCCTTAATCTATAATCTAATCCCTAACCCTTTAAACCCTAATCTTTAATCTCTAATTGTAAATCCTTAGTCTTTAATGTGTAATCTCTAATCTTTAATCTTAATTATAATCACTTAATCTCTTGTCTGTAATCCTTATCTCTAATTCTTAATCTTGAATATAAAATTCTCAATCACTAATCTCTAATCTTTAATCCTTAATCTTAATTTGCATAATTTGAAATCCCTAATCCTTAATACATAACCTATAATCCTTAGTAACTAATCCCTTAATCCATAATCCCTAATCCCTAATCATTAATCCCTTAATTCCTATTCCTTAATCCTTAATCCCTAATCCCTATTACTTATTTCTTAATATTTCCTTTTTAATCCTTTATCCTCAACCTCTAAACCTTAATCTTTAATTATTAATCCATAATGTCTAATCCCTAATCCTTAATCCCTAATCTGTAACTCCTAACCCTTAACACCTAATCCCTAATCCCTAATTGCTAATCCATATTTTCTTCCCCTTCTTCTTCTTCTTCCTCTTCGTCTTCCTCTTCTTTTTCTTCTTCTTCTTTCTCATCATCTTCTTCTTCTTCTTCTTCTTCTTCTTCTTCTTCTTCCTCTTCCTCTTCTTCCTCTTCTTCTTCTTGTTCATCTTCTTCTTCTTCTTCTACCTCTTCCTCTCATTCTTCTTCTTCCCCTTCTGCTTCTTCCTCTTATTATTCTTCTCATTCTTCTTCGACTTCTTCTTCTTCTTCTTCTTCTACTGCTTCTTCTTCTCCCTCTTTTTATTATTATTCTTCTTCTTCTACTTATTCTTGTCCTTCAACTTCTTCTTCTTCGTCATATTCTTCTTCTTCTTCTTCTTCTCCCTAATCCGTAACCACTATTTGCTAATCCTTAATCAATCTCTTTTTCCTCTTTATCTTCTTCTTCCTCCTCTTATTCTTCTTCTTCTTCTTCCTCATCTTTAACTACTTCTTCTTCCTCTTCTTCCACATCTACCTCTTATCCTTTTTGTCCTTCTTCTTCTTCTTCCAATTCATCTTCTTCATCTTCCACATCTTGTTGTTGTTGTTCTTCTTCTTCTTCTTCTTTTCTTATTCTTCTTCTTTTTCTTCTTCTTCTCCATTTTCTTCTTCTTCTCCATTTTCCTTGCCTTCCTCTTCTTCATCCCTTTTGTTTACTTCTTTTTCTCCTTCTTCTTCTGTTATTCTTTTTCTTCTTCTTCTTCTTCTTTTTCTTCTTTTACTTCAACTTCTTTTTTTTTCTTCTTCTTGTTCTTCTTCTTCTTTTTCTTCTGCTTTTATTTCTTCTTCTTCTTCTTTTCCTCCTCCTCCTCCTCCTCCTTCTTCTTCTTCTTCTTCTTCACTTTATTTTTCTCCATCTCCATCTCCTTCTCCTCTCCTTCTCTTTCTCCTTCTCCTTCTTCTTTGTCTCCTTCTCCTTATCCTTCTCGTCTTCCCTCTCTTTCTCATTCTCCATCTCCTTTTTTATCTTTTCCAAGTCCTCCTTCTCCTTCTCCTTCATCTTCTACCTTTTCTTCTTCTCCTTCTTCATCTTCTTCTCCAACTTCCTCCTCTTCCTCCTCTACTTGTTGCCTTCTTCTTTTTGTTCTTCTTCTTCCTCATCTTCTTCTTCCTCCTCTTCTTCTTCTTATTCTACTTTTTCCCCTTCATTTTCATCTTTTACTTCTTTGTCTTCTTTTCCTCCATCTTCTTGGTGTACTACTTCTTCTTCTACTTCTCCTTCATCATTTTCTCATTTTTCTTCTTCTTCTACTTCTGTCTTTCTCTTCTTTTTATTCTTATTTTTCTTATTACTCTTTTTCTTCTTCTTCTTCTTTTTCCTCTTATTCTTCTTCCTATTCTTTCTTCCTCTTTTGTTTCTTGTTCTTCTACATCTTCTTCTTCTTGTTCTTCTTCTTTTTCTTCTTCATCTTCTCCTTCATTGTCTTTTTCTTCTTTTTCTTCTTCTTATTTGTCCTCTTCTTCTTCTCGTTCTTCTTCGTAATCCTTTATCCATATCCCTTAATCCCTAATTTATAATGCCTAATCCATCTCTCCTTAATCCTTAATCTCCAATCCCCAAACATTAGTCACTAATCCATCCTTAATCCATAATTTCTAATCCTTAATTCTTAATGTCTAATCCTTAATCCCTAATCCTCGGTACTTAATCCCAAATCCTTAATACTTAATTTATAATCAATAATCCCTAATCCTTAATCCTTAATCCCTAATCCTTAATCCATAGTCCTAATTATAATCACTTAATCTCTTATCCTTAACACTAAATCTCTAATTCTTAATCCAGAATCTCAAATCCTTAATCATTAATCTCCATCGTTAATCCCTAATCTTAATTACCTAATTTGTAATCCCTAATCCATAATACCTAACCAACAATCTTTAGTAATTAATCCCTTAATCTATAATCCTAAATTCCTAATCCATAATCCTTAATACTTATTCCATAATCATTACTCTTTAATTCCTTATCCATAATCTCAAAACCTTAATCCTTAATTACTAATTCATAATCTCCAATCCCTAATCCTTAATCCCTAATACCTAATCCTCAATCTTTAAAACCTAATCCTTAACCCTTAATCCCTAATAGATCTTTTCTTCTCCTTCAAGTTTTTCTCTGCTTCTTCCTCTTCTTCTTCTTCTTCTTTCTCATCTTCTTCTTCTTTTTCCTTAACTTCCTCTTCTTCTTCTTCTTCCTTAACTTCCTCTACTTCCACTTCATCCTCTTCTTCTTCTCCATCATCTTCCTCTTCTTCTTCTTCTTCTTCTTCCTTTTCTTCTTCTTCTTCATCAACTTCTTCTTTTTCCTCTTGTTATTCTTCTTCATCTTCTTCTTCTTAATCTTCTTCTTCTTCATCTTCTTCTTCTTCTGCTACTTCTTCCTCTCCTACTTCTTTATCTTTTCTTCTTCTTCTTTCTCTTTTTTCTCTTCTCCTTCTTTCTATTATTCTACTTCTTCTTCTTCTACTTCTTCTTCCTCTTCTTCTTCTTCTTCTTCTCGATCTTCTTCTTCTTCTTCTCTCTCTTCTTCTTCTTTATCTTCTTATTCTTCCTCTTTTTCTTCTTCTTTTTCCACTTCAACTTCTTCTTCTTCTTCTTCTTCTTCTTCTTCTTCTTCTTCTTCTTCTTCTTCTTCTTCTTCCTCCTCTTCTTCTTCTTCATCCCTCTAATCCTTAACCCATAATCACTAATCCCTATTCCCTAATCCATCTTTTCATCTTCTTCCTTTTCTTCTTCCTCTTGTTCTTCTTCTTCCCCTTCCTCTTCTTCTTCTTGTTCCTCATCTTCTTCTTCTTCTTCTTCTTCTTCCACTACTTCCTCATCTTCCTCTTCTTTCTTTTCTTCTTCTTCTTCTTCCTCCTCGTCTTCTTCTTCTTCATCATTTTCTTCTTCCTCTTCTTCTTCCTATTCTTCTTCTTCTTTATCTTCTTCTTCTTCTTTTCTTCTTCTTCTTCTTCTTCGTTTTGTTTTTCCTCTTCTTCATCTTCATTATCTTTTTCTTCTTCTCTTTCTATACTTCCCCTTCTTCTTCCTCACTTTCTAATTCTTCTTCTTCTTCTTCTTTTTCTTCTTCTCCTTGTTTTTCTTCTTCTTCTTCTTCTTCTTCACCTTCTCATTCTTCTTCTTCTCTCTCTTCTTCTTCTTCTTCTTCTTCTTCCACTTCTTTTTCTTCTTCTTTTCCCTTTTCAACTTCTTCTTCTACTTCTTATTATTCTTCTTCTACATCTCTCTAATCCTTAACCCATATTCCCTAATCCATCTTTTCTTCCTCTTCATTTTCTTTTTCTTCCTTTTCTTCTTCTTCCTCTTCTTCTTCTTCTTCCACATCTTCTTCTTCTTCTTCCACTTCTTCCTCTTCCTCCTTTTCTTCTTCTTCTTCTTCGTCTTCTTCTTCTTGCTCCTTGTCTTCTTCTTCTTCATCATTTTCTTCTTTCTCTTCTTCTTCCTGTTGTTTTTCTTCTTCATCTTCCTCTTCTTCTTTTCTTCTTCTTCTTCTTTTTCTTTTTTGTTCTTCTTCTTCTACTTCCTTTTCTTCTTCATCACTTTCTTCTTTTTTTTCTGATTCATCTTTTCTTGTTATTCATCATCTTCTTCTTCTTCCCCTTCTTCTTCTTATTTTTCTTCTTGTTCTTCTAGTGTTTCTTATTCTTCTTCTTCTATTTCTTCTTCTTCCACCTCCTCCTCCTCATTTTCTTCTTCTTTTTCTTCTTCTTCTTATACTTCTTCTTTTTATTATTCTTCTTCTTGTCATCCTCATTCTCCTTCCTCTTCTCCTTCTCCTTCTCCTTATCTTTCTCCTTCTCCTTCTAGTTCTCCTTCTCCTTCACCTTCTTGTTCTACATCTCCATCTTCTCGTTTTTCTTCTCCATCTCCTTCTTGTTCTCCTTCTTCTCCTCCTTCTCCTTCTCCTACTACTTCTCCTTCTTCTCCTTGTTATTGTTTGTCCTCTTCTATACTTTCTTCTTCTTTTTATTCTTTGTAATCCTTAATCCTTTTTCCCTATTCTCCACTAGTTAATTTTTTCCTCCCTAATCTCTAATCCCTAGTCCTTAATCTCTAGTGCTTAATCGATCCCTCCCTAATCCATAACCAACCCTTAATCCATAATTCCTAATCCTTAACCCCTAATTTCTAATACATCATCCCTAATCCATAATCCTTATTCTATAATCCATAATCTTTAATCCATAATATCTAATCCCTAATCCTTATTCCCTAATCTACAATCGGTAATCCTAATTATAATCGATTAATGATTATTCCCTAATCCAAAATCTCAAATCCCTAATCCTGAATCTCGAATCGTTGACAACTAATCTTTAATCCTTAATTCCTAATCTCAATTTCCTAATCTGTAATCCCTCATCCATAATACCTAATCCATAATCCTTAGAAATTAATCCTTTAAATCGTAATCTTTAATACCTAATCCTTAACAATTAATCCCTTAATCCTTAATCCCTAATCTCTAATCTTTAATCCTTAATTCATTTTACTTATTCATTAATCCCTAGTCCTTAATCCTCTATCCATAATCCTTAAACCCTAATCCTTAAATTGTTAATCCATAATCCCTAATTCCCAATCCTAAATCCCTAATCCTTAATTCTTAGTAGCTTATCTCTAATCTTAACCCAAAATCCCTAATCACTAATCCATCTCTTCTTCCATTTCTTCTTCTTTTACTTCCACTTCTTCTTCCTCTTCTTCTTCTTCTACTTCTTCCCCTTCTTCTTCCTCATCATCTTCTTCTTCCTCCTCTTCATTTACTTCTTCTTCTTCTTTTTCTTCCTCTTCTTCTTGTTCTTGTTCTTCTTCTTCTTCCTCTTCTTCTTCTTCATCTTCATCTCTTTCTTCTTCTATCTCTTCTTGTTCTTTTTCTTCTTCTTTTTCTCCTTCTTCTTCTTTTGTTGTTCATCTTCTTTCTCTTCTTCTTTCTTTTCTTCTTTTCTTCTTCTTCTTCTTCTCCTTCTTCTTCTTCTTTTATTTCTTCTTCTTCTCCTTTATCTTCTTCTTCTTCTTCTCCTTCTCTTTCTTCTTCTCTTTCTCTTTCTCCTTACTCTTCTTCTATTGCTTCTTCTACTTCTTAATAATCCTTAATCCTAAATCCCAGTCATAATACCTTAATCTCTAACGAATAATCTCTTATACCTAATTTGACTTATGAAATCCCTAATCTCTAATCCCTAATCCATAAAACTTAATTCCTAATTCCTTTTTCCTAATAAAAAATCCCTAATGTGAAATCCTTAATCTTTAATAATTAATCCCTTTATTGTTAATCCATAGTCCTTAATCTTTAATCTCTTCATCCCTAATACTTAATCCTTAGTCCCTAATCTCTTCATCCCTAATCCTTAATCCCTCGTCCCTATCACTTATTCTCTAATCCTTACTTCTTAAATTGTAATCCTTAATCCTTAAACCCTAATCTCTAATTACTGAACCATAATCCAAACTCCCTAATCTCAAATCCTTAATGCCTAATATCAAATCCCTTCCTCACTAATCCATAATATGTATTCCCAAATTCCTAATCCCTCCCTTTTTAGTCCATAATCCTAATTATAATTGCTTAATCAGTGATCTTAATCCCTAATCTCTAATCTCTAATCTCTAATCCTGAATCTCAAATCCTTAATCACTAATCTCTAATCTTTAACCCTAAGCCATTAATCCTAAATTCTTCGTGCTTTTCTATCATTTCTTCTTCCTCCTCCTCTTCTGCTTTTCCCTCTTCTTCTTCTTCTTCTTCTTCTTCTTCCTCCTCCTCCTCCTCATCTTCTTCTACTTCTTCCTCATCTTCTTCATCTTCTTCTTCATCATCTTCCTCATCTTCCAATTGTTCTTCTTGTTCCTCATCATCACCTTTTTCTTGTTCTTCTTCTTCTTTTTCTTCTCATTCCTCTTACTCTTCTTCTTCTTCTTCCTCCTTTTTTTCTTCTTCTTCTACTACTACTTCTTTTTCCTCTTCTCCTTCTTCCTCTTATCCTTCTTCTTCTTCATTTTCTTCTTCTTCTTCTTCCTTTTCTTCTTCTTCTTCCTCTTCTTCTTCTTTTATTACTTCTATTTCTATCTTCTTCATCCTCCTCCTCTTTTTCTTCTCATTCTTCTTCTTCTTCTATCTCTTCTTCTACTTTCCTTCCTTTTCTTTGTCTTACTCTTCTTCTTCTTCTTCAACTTCTTCTTCTTCATCTTTTTCTTCTTTCTCTTCTTCTTCTTTCTCTTCTTCTTCTTTCTCTTCTTCTTCTTTCTCTTTATTTTCATCTTCTTCTTATTATTCTTCTTCTACTTTTTCTTCATCCTCTTCCTCTTTTTCTTCCTCCTCCTCTTCTTCTTTCTTGTCTCCTTCCTCTTCTTTGACTTCATCTTCTTCCACTTCTTGTTTAACTTCATCTTCTTCTTCTTCTTCTTCTAACTCTTCCTCATCTTCTTCATTTTACTCTTGTTCTTCTATTTCTTCTTCTCCTGCTTCTTCTTCTTCTTCTATTACTACTATTATTTCTTCTTTTTCCTCTTGTCCTTCATCCTCTTGTTCTTGTTCTTCTTCTACTACTTCCTCTTCCTCTTCCCTTCCTCTTCTTCTTCTTGTTCTTCCTATTCTTCCTCTACTTCTTCGTCTTCTTCTTCTTCCTATCCTTCTTCTTCTTTTTGATCTTCTTCTACCTCTTCTTCTTCTTCCTCTTCTTCTTCTTCTTTTTCTACTTCTTCTTCTTCTTCCTCTTCTTTTACTTCTTCTTCTTCTTCTTCTTCTAGTCTTCCTCACCTTCTTCTTCTTCTCCTTCTTCTTCCTCTTCTTCTTCTTCTTCCACATCTTTTTCCTCTTCTACTTCTCCTTGTTCTTCTTCTTCCTCTTCTACTTCTTCATCTTCTACTACTACTACTACTTCCTACTCTAGTTCTCTGCCCCCTTCTTCCTCTTCTTCTTCTTCCACTTCTTTTTCTTCTTCTTCTTCTTATTGCTCCT